>PVJC01035691.1:0-18118 GCA_004026665.1 Murina feae
TGACCTTTTTGTTGATAGTGTGTGAATATAATGGAAATAAAACCTTATGAAGTCCAGGCTCAACAGAAAAGAAAAGAGATCTGGGAGGAGACCAATGGGGAGACCAATGGGGAGATCTTGGGAGGAGACAAAAGGAGGGGTCAGTAGACTGGAAGCATCTAGGAGTTTCAAGTATAGGAGAAGGAAAAATGAGGACTTGAGGGACAGAGGAGGCCAGGGAGTCATGCTCAGGATAGAATATTGAAGCCAGTGACTTCTAAGGTGGAACAGATCTGCATATCATATTATTTATTGTATGCCCCACTGCATTAGAGGCTGAAGTTTAAAAGAGGTGAAGGAATTGAATCGAAAGAGGCTTAAAGCTAAGGCTGCAGTTTTAAGATCCAGTTAAATGAAATTTGAAATCTCTAAGGATGAAAGCAAGATCTGGGGTAGAAAGGAAAACTGTACCCCAAAACCCAGAGACATCATTGAATAAAGCGTAATTCTTAACTTGTTGTAAATTCATAGTGTGAGTAAAGGAAGAGGTGAGACGTCATTCGTTTCAAAAGATGATGAGTTTTGACTGAAAGGAGGAATAACAATGATCTGGAAATCAGGAGAATACCAAGATCCTCCTGAACACGGGTGTGTTTGGTAGTAAGAACTGATTGAGTAGTTTCCTCTTGTGAAGACAAAGAAATCTGAAAGTGAGGCAAGATCTTTATTTAACAGTGAGATAGGTACACTTGTCTGTTAAAAAGGATGAACTCATCACTTCCTTTTTAAAGTGAAAAGTGGTGTGAAAAATGAGTGGGAATATGGGGAGGGAGTCCATCAACTAAAGGCATGGAGAAGCAGGAAAGGTAGGAGATAATTAAGTGAATTTCAAGAATGAAGAGGCACACTTGGAATTGAACCGGTACCATTTTTACCTTTCTTCTATGGTAATACTCATGTTAATTAGTATCACACCACTCACCTACTTCATGATTAAAAACCTTGTGGTGTTACTATATTGATTCTCCATATTTGTTAGTCTAGTCATGGCTTCCCATTTCTCCTCTACACCTTGGAATGCAAAAGGCAGTGTATTTACTCAATAAATACAAAGAACTCTTCACACTTGCACCAGATATATTCTTAGACTTCTGTAAAATTTTCAATACCAGTTTAGAATATGGTTCTCTTTGATAAAGAAGGTACATATCAACATATGGGAAACACCAGAGGTGATTTTAGAGGAAGGGGCTTTAAACACACCTACCACCTAAGTAACTTGATCTCACAATTGAGAGGGGGTATGCATGATTCAGATTCATGGTTTAGCAAAATTAAAAATTTCTGATGAGTTCACAATTGTTTTTTGTTAGTCTAAAAAATTCTACTGTTACTTCTGAATTGCAAAAGTTTATGTAATTTTTGACTGATTCATACTAATATATATTAATGTATATATGAATACAATAAATAATAACTGACCTTAGAATTTGAAATTCCTGAGTTCCAGAATAGATCGCAATTACTTTGTTAACTGGCTTGAGATTTTTACTAGTTTTTTTAATTTTAATTTTTTCAGAAAGTATTTTAAGCACTAAGTCTTTCAAGCATCTGTTGGCATGCCATTTTGAGATATTACAAGTTAATAAAGTTTTGGATTGGAAATAAACCTTACAATTCCTATAGCTTGATGACCTTATACCTCTTAGCAATACTCTTCTTATAAAAAATAACTTGCATGAGAAATTAACAATAAATCTATAAAGTAAGTAGAATGAGGATTTGTGTTACAGATGGAAAAGCTGAAGATCAAATGGGGTAAGCCTCAAATCAGATGTCTAAGTCCAGATGATTTAGTCTTTCCATGACACATTTTTTCCTACTAAAGAACTTCATGGATGAAAGAGGAAAATAATTTATTGTGCAATATGTAGAAGACCTGATGAGATTAATTGATTATAAGCTTTCCATTTACCTTAATATACAAGCAGTGAATGATTCTGGGATGAGCACAGGACTTAGATTTAAGTCCCAGAGCAGCTCTTTTTCTCTGGGAAAGACATTTAAACTCTGCTTCTCATGGTGAGTGGAAATAATAAAACCTGCTTTAAGAATCTGTTGTCAGAGAAAGGCAAATACAGATTTCACCTATAGGTGGAATTTAAAAACAAAAAACAAAAAACAAAAAATTAAAACAGAAACAAACTCATAGATACAAAGAAAAAAAAAAGATGGTTCCCAATTGGAAGAGTGTTTACAAGGCTGGGTGAAAAAGGTGAAGGAATTAGGAAATAAAAATGGGCAGTTACAAAATAGTCATGTGGGTATAAAGTACATCATAGGGAATATGGTCAATAATATCTAATCTAATAAAAGAGTAACATGCAAATTAACCATCACTCTGAGATACCTAAGTCACGCCCCCAGCCAATCAGAGCAGCTATATGCAAATTAACCCAGCTAAGATGGAGGCCTGCAGCCATTGCAACTGCCTGTCTAGGCTGGCTATGCCTCCGCTCAAGGCAACAATGTTTCAATTATAGAAGCCACGGATCTGAAGCAAACAGGAGGCTTTGTTGCCTGCCTAGGCCTCCACTCAAGGCAACAAAGTTTCAATTATAGAAGATAAATAAACCCCAGAAACCTAATTCCAGCCAACCTTGGTGGGACTTAAAACAGCCCTCAGCCCCTCACCCAGGCTGGCCACACCTCTATGGGGTGAGGGTTCCCACTGGGGGTCTTGGCCAGCCTGCAAACAGCCATCAGCCCCTCATCCAGGCTGGCCAGGCATGCCAGCAGGTGGACATCTCCTGAGAGGTCCCAGACTGCGAGAGGGCACAGGTTGGGCTGAGGGACCCCCCAAGTGCACAAATTTTTGTGCACCAGGTCCCTAGTTGTAATATAGCTATGTATGGTGTCAGGTGGGTGCTAGACATATTGGGGGAATCATATAGTAAGTTATATGAATGTCTAACTACTGTGCACCTGAAACTAATACAATACTGAATATCAACTATAATTGAAAGGAAAAGAACAAGAAAAGAAACTTATCAAATGAAATGATGCATGTTAATGTGTTGGGAATAACAATGAATGATTGGAATGCTGATGTTGTTCTCATTATTAGTTATAGCAGGAAGCACATAGTTTCTAAACAATGATCCTCTCAATTTCCTCAGTAATCTTTCCTGTGTGACCAAGGGACCAGGAGCTTAACTTTGGAAGAGCTGTCTGGAAGGAATACAGAATGAGTTCCGGAAAGCCTGTTGGAATTTAATAATGCATGAAAAGTACACCAAGGGGAGGAAGGAACCAATTAGGAAGCAATTAAGGAGATTGCAATTACAATGAATCTTAATAAAGTCCAAAAAATATTAGCCCACAAATAGAAGACAGGCTAGTTACCTGTAGAAGAAAAGTAAGTGGAAATAAGGAAAGTTTGCAAGAAAGATACTATGTAAAAATGAACAGGAAATGAAAAACAAAACAAAACTATATTCTACTATCTTTTCTGCCTGTCCAAATCCCAAGAAGCTATTCTTATGACACTCCTCTAAGCATGTTTGTTCAGCACTGTTATTACATTCTTGGTCTTTCTGCCCAATTACAAAGGTAACCCTGATAATTCCCCACATAAGAAGTACAAGTGGTTACTGAATTCTTGAAAATGATCAGTTATCTTAGAAATCAAATAAATGCAAATTAAAACAATTTAACATTCTGCTTTGCTTTGAAAATTAGAAAAGACTTTTAAGCATCCTTTGCCTGCTCTGTTCACATTTGCAATTGGGGACCCTGCCTACTATCCAGTAGCTATTTGAGGAGCAGGGCTGCCTGAGTACATGACTGTCAAACAGTGTGCTGTAGAGAAAGGATCTCTGGAGGAGCAGTCAGGAGACTGAGCCAATTAAGGCTGTGGCTCCAGCAATGGAGTCATGAGAATTCAGATTTAGAGTCTACTACTATTTATTAATTATGTGCTGTGTGAGAGAACTTTAATCTGTGTCACATAGTTACCTTCAGAATAATCTCTGCTTTTTGTTGTATACCCGTTTGTTCAGAGGAGGTTCAGGGAAATGGCACAGACTCAGGGATTAGGTACATTTCCCAAGTTCAGGGTTTTAGTAGAGAGCATCAAGTTAATATATGTGCATGGGTTTTGAAAACTAATTATTATTATCCTTATAAAAAAGAAGAAACTATGTGAAAGATGGTAGATGCTAATGGTTACAAAGAAATTAAGTGAATGGTGGGTGCATCTAAAATTTATTACTAGTGATGAATAATGCGAAACTTTGAATTTTATTTTAAAGATTTACATTTCTATTTTAAAATGGCATCCTATGTCAAAGCCAAAAATGTGGTCATAATATCTGAAGTCAGCTTCAAACAAACTGCATAATTTATTATTAGATTTGTTTTCCATATTTGAAATATTAGTATGGTTTTTTCCTATCACTCATTTAAAACCTTTAGATGTGTGCAGACTCAGAGAGATATGGTTGGTGGTTCATCCGACTCTCTGAAGACTTTAGACACTGGTAAGGTTTTATTTCCACTCTAGTGAGATATACATGTCTTTTATTATTTACCTTCTTTTAATTTTTCCTAATTATAAAAATGATTGTGGAAATATGTTTTTCATATGTGATTCTTTCATATGTGTGGGTCTGCACATTTCTTGGAGCAGAGGCTATATTTTATTCTATATATGTCTTATGGTTTAGTTATCGTTGGAAGTGGGGTTCATTGGTACTGCTAGAATAAGAATTTCTGGAGGCCCCCATGGTTCTGGAGGCCCCCATGGAAGGATAAGGTATTGCAGAAAGTTTTATTTTTGTGGAATCAAACTCCTGAGTTTCTAATATCTCCCTTCCCCTTGTCTCACCAAGAAAGAAGTATAGTTATGACTTCAGTAGGGCAAGAATCAGAGCCAGTGTCCAGAGTTTTTACTCCATATTGGACCAGTGTCCAGTCCAGCATCAGGCTAGCTTAGTTCGTGTTCCCCATTCCAGTGTACCAGTCCATTGCATGTGGGGTTTGCATGGCCATGGGCCACATGGTCAAATGGAAGAGAGTCAAGAGAGCAAATTTCTCTGTTTGGGGGATTATGTATGCACAGATTGTCATGGCTTGTAATGACCCTCCCTATTCTAGCCAATCCATGTTTCCCCAGGCTTGACTGACAGGCACTTTCCCTGGTCATCTTGACTCATTTAGCCTGAGTTCATCTCCTTTTTCTTGGACCCCTTCCCTCAGTGATCTATAGGGAATAGGCTGATGGTTCCCTGGGAGTGTGAAATTGCAGCTTCCTGGTGAAGCTGCCCAAATGGCATGCTTATACACACTTACAATTTCTGGCCTCCCCTTTGCTCCTTTACTATCCTATCTAATGAAAGAGTGATATGCAAATTAACCATTGCTCCAAGACACCTAAACCACGCCCACCAGCCAAGCCACACCCACCAGCCAATCAGAGCAACTGTATGCAAATTAACCCAGCCAAGATGGCGGCTGGCAGCCATGGAGCTAGAGCAAACAGGAGGCTTCTGTTAGGTAGAAACTGCTTGCCTCAGTTGGCTGGGCCTCTGCTCAAGACAACAAAGTTTCAATTATAGAAGCCATGGAGCTGAAGCAAACAGGAAGCTTCATTGCCTGCCTAGGCCTCCACTCAAGGCAACAGTTTCAATTATAAAAGATAAATAAACCCCAGAAACCTGATTCCAGGCAGCCTCTCTGGGATCTTGAGTCAATGGGAGCTGTGGGCAGCCTCAAAACGACCCTCAGTTCCTCACCCAGGCTGGCCAGGTACTCCAGTAGGGATCAAAACCCTGAAGGGACTGTAGGAAGCCTAAAAATGGCCCTCAACCCCTCACCCAGGCTGGTCACACCCCCATGGGGTGAGGGTTCCCACTGGGTGGCTTGGCCAGCCTGCAAATAGCCATCAGCCCCTCACCCAGGCTGGCCAGGCACGCCAGCAGGTGGACATCACCCGAGGGGTCCCAGACTGTGAGAAGGCACAGGCCAGGCTGAGGGACCCCCCTGAGTGCACCAGGATTCTAGTCCTATCTAATAAAAGAGTAATATGCAAATTAACCATCACTCTGGGACAAAAATGGCAATGCCCATAGCCACAAGATGGTGCCATCCAGTCCCTCGCAACCCTACTGGAGTCCTCCAGTCCAGGGGAGAGGCAGTGCTGAGAGTCAGCATCATGAGTGGTCTGACGCAATACTGCCCAGAGGCCCTCCTGACCCTTTATTAAAACACAAAAACAAATTCATTTGCCGTGGAGTGATCCCCCCGCCATACACACCTGCAGCCTCAGGGTCTCAGCCTCTGAAGCGCCCATGCCCCTATGGAACAATCCCCTCCCAACAGCAGCCTCAGGGACTCAGTTTCAGAAGCACCCACACCCCCACGGAACAATCCCCTCCCAGAAGCAGCCTCCAGGACTCAGTTTCTGAAGTGCCCAAGCCCCCATGGAGAGATCTCCTCCCAGCAGCAGCCTCCGGGACTCAGCCTTGGAATCCTGAGCATCCCCAGGAGTAATCCCCCTGACACACACCTGCAGCCTCAGAGTCTCAGTCTAGGAAGCATCCACACCCATCCTGGGTGAGTGATTCAGCCCAGTGATTGGAGCGGGGAGGTGGGTATCTGGGCAAAGCTGCCCAGCAAACTTCTCCCATTGGGCAGAAACTTGTGACCGGGTTAGGGAGGTAAATGGGTTTTGTTTAAAATCTTTACAAACCACAAAGGAAATGTCTGAAGTAGGTTTCACATCAGAAGTAACTTACAACTAATTTCTAAAGGCAAACTGTTACATTGCAGTCACATTACTACAGAGTACCCCATTGTCAGGAGGTCTCCACAGCGGCAGTGTGGGTGCTCCCTGCCCTGGTTCCTCAGCACCTCGGGCGGGCTTGAGCCCACCCAGGAAGGCCTTTTCCCCTACAGTTTTCACCAAGGCAGGCAAGTTTTGTAAAAATAAATAAGAAGTGCCCACACACAAGTCCTGAAGATGCCGAGGCCGGCAGAAATGACAAAGAAACTGGGAAAAGAGCAAAACCAGAAACACCATCAATCCCAACATAGATCATCTCTTTCTTCAGATGACAGTGTGTTTCCATCTTCGTCTTTTGGAAGCAAGACAGATTTAAGTACTGACAATTCTACCAACAGACAAGTTAAGAGAAAGAGAGGACAGAAAATGATTAAAAGAAGAAAAGAAAAAAAGGACAAAAGATGAAACATCAAGAAAAAGAAAGAAGGAAAAAAGGAAGAAACAACCACATGATATCACCTTTCCAAGATCTCATGAAATTCCTATTTAAGGAGTTTATTTTATGACACTTTTAGTTTGCATTTACATTTTTACTGGTTTGTCAAGACCACAAGACCACAGCAGGTACAGTGTCCAATATGTTAAAGAAAAAACCGTATCTTATAAAGAGGGAATATGCAGGGGAGGGCAGTTAGGGGTGATCAGGCCAGCAGGGAATAGTTAGGCATCGATCAGGCCAGCAGGAGAATGGTTAGGGGGTGATCTGGCTGGCAGACAGAAGCGGTTAGGGGCAATCAGACAGGCAGTCAGGTGAGTGATTGGGAGTCAGCAGTCCAGAATTGTGAGAGATGTCTGACTGTCAGTTTAAGCCCCATCCCTGTGGGACATCTTCCGAGGGATCCCAAATTAGAGAGGATGCAGGTTGGGCTGAGGGAACCCCGCCCAGTGCACGAATTTCGTGCACCGGGCCTCTAGTTATTAATAACTAGCAAATTACAATAGTGTCAGGTTTATTCTACGTGTTTTCTCACCACCACTTGACACAGTGCTGGTATAAAAATTTGGAATTACAGAATTGGAACAAACTATTAGGCAACATATGATCTGGAAATGCCTAGAGATAGCGGTTTGCCTCTTTATGCATCCACAACCATTTTACCATCATCTAAATCTCCATTCACATTACTACCGAGGTTCTGGGGACAATTCTAGCATCATGCAGAGAGGAGTTTAGGAAAAATCTATCTATTAAAAAATCAGGTGACTCAGCATTAAGATCACTTCTTTCTGAATTAGTTCTGACTTTTGATCCAGTTAAAACTCTCTAGGTTTCTGTCTTATTACTAAATCAAGTTTCTACGTTGTAGGATCTTTCCTGATTTTTCCACCTTGATAGCTTTCCATTACTCCATTCTCTCTGTAAAAGGTATTATTTTCTCTCTTGAAGTAGCACTGCAGATTGGAAATAACATGGGGTTTGCACACCCAGGTAAATTTCTTACTCTGTCATTTCCTGCTTTGTGACCCTAGATAATCCTTTATAAAAATGAGTTATCTAATCTGTAAACTAAGATCAACTGTACCTTACTCAAAGAGCTATAGTGAAGAGTAGAAATTTACTAGTTCTTAGTATTTTGTAGTTAAAGAACTATTGGTTTCTTTCTACATTCTTTCCTTTCCTCTTATCCATTCAACTGTAAAGCTAGGGCCTTCTCCTAAACTTCAGTTTTATAGCTCAGCCTTACCTTGTGCTTACAGATCTCCATATTAGCAAGGTTGTCATCAATGCTAGCTTGCCTTTGTTTTCTACGTTAGGCTATCCTGTGGAACCTTGTGTAAAAGTCACAGATGCAAAATAGAGTAGTATATTTAAATAGTGTAAGAATCCCATTCTAAGATATTCTATAGGTGTCCCACAAATTATAATTTAAATATCCTATTTTATTGCTAAATATAATACTGTGTAATTAAAGCACAGGTTAAAATACGAAATACAAACAAGAAACATAGTATACATTTTTTCTTTCTTCAAATTGTTTTGCTCAGCTTTTTTGAAAAGGCAATGAAAAATTCTGATTTTAATGTTGGAAGCAAGGGCAAGCTGCTCATCATTTTGCAAGTTGTTTTGTAGCTTTGAGAACTTTTTGTGAAGGTAACATGGACCACCAGCACTTTTCTTTTTATAAAGAAATCTGTTCTACTCTAGAAAGATATGAGTTTCTTGTGCATATATATTTTGGGATGCTTTTGTAATGCTCACTGTCAAACTATAATTTCCAATGTCGTGGTAATTTGTCTTGGAGAGGCTCCTGGCATTCCTTCTCTCTACATTATTCATCCCTTGAAACGAGTATGCTGAAGTTGGCTTGCGCTTAAGAGGAAGCTTGTTGTCCATACCTCTTCTGGGCTGCGTTTCCATGGTGTCGTGTTGGCAGGCCATGATGGGAATACTTGCATTATAAAAACTGATAAATGTCAAAACTTTAACAACCAGCTCTCAAAACAATTTCCTAATTTGTGGCATTTACCAAAATTTTACCAGCTCCCTCCCACCCCCATACCTGTTATCTATGCTTAACCATTAGGGTGATCACTCAGAGTCACCAGATTACACCTGATATTATTCATTCTACGGAGAATCTCTTAAGTGCACCCTGTAGTTAGATAGGTTTAGAGGGTACCCATTAGCCTTGAGAAAAGAGGGCAAGAAGGTATTTACCTTATTTGAGTTGCTGAACAAAAGCTTAAACATCACTTGGTGCAAAAGTCACGGGGGACAAAGTAGATTTTCTGTATGAGGTTTTCTTGAGAGAAAGAGATCAAGACTAAGCTATTACTACCCAAATTTTCAGAAAGGGAAATTGCTTAGTGCAAATCAAGGTATTTGTATTTAAGATCCAGTGAGAAGGAAGGTGAATAAACTCAGTGTAATACATTATAATGAATTCAGAGAAAGTCTGAGTAGATGAACTGTGCTTACTGCATGAGTCTAAGGTACCGTGGATAGGCCTAGTTTTTGTATCTCCTGCTGCTATTTGTAGCAGCTCCCACTTCCATCACTGTTGCAATTAGAAAGTGCTAAGTGGTTGTGCTTAGGGATAAAGAGCTAAAAATGGGAATATGAACAGAGTGTATTTGGAAGCTCATTTATGGACAGAGAGTTGGATTACCAAGGATTTGACAGTGGTAGAGGATTGACAGGAGTCCTTTAGTTCGTATCTACATGACACAAGGGCAAGGACTAGATGGGACATTGTTCTTTCTCCAACTGACCTCTGGAATCAGGTCTGCCTTCCTGACTTCCTGGGCAGTTTGTAGGAACATGCCCTCAGAGTGAATTGCTACACTTTCTGACATGAGGCAAGGGAGAAATTAGTAATTCATTTGGAAAATAAGAGTTAAGCCCATATTAGTGAATCCATGTGTCCAATAATTATTTATTAAACACCCATCACGTTGAAGGTACATTTCTGGGCGCATTAGTAAACAAAATGTAGTGGAACATGTTAGTAAACAAAAGAGGCAACAGCCCCTTCCCTCCTGGACCCTGTTTGCTATGTCTGTATCACGTGCATATGACTGCATCACACCATGCATTTCCCTTCGCCTACATTGCTCCTTTTAGAAAAATTCTCCAGAAATTAATTTACAGCACTTGGCATATGCTTTAAATTATTTTCTTTCACAATTGAACATACTCAGTTTACATTCAAAGGCCATTTTTAAATTTCTGATATAACTATTTCTACCTTTGCATAATTAGCACTAATATCTATATTTTAATTTTCCTTTTTCTCTCTCATTTGATAAAATAAGTAATTGAATTGATCTGAATTTAACCACTTTCTTTTGTTTGCTGCTGTATTTTCTGGAGATGCTTAGTAATTACTAGGTATTTGATTAGTAATTATTGATTATTTCCTTGTTATAGAGGAAATGGGGGTAGGATGGTGTGATGGTGTTTTCAGACATAGATAATTCAAAAATAAGTCAGATTAAAAAAAAGATTTAAAGTTGAGCGTATTAACTTTGAATTATAAGCATAAAATCAGGTCTAGATTTAACCCATCTAAAAATATTGTAATTATATGCATTGGGTTAGATGTAGAGAGGATTTAGAGTCTTGAATTTGTATTCTGTTCTCTCCTTCACTGACTAGGTAACCTTGTGCAAATAATTTAAACTTGCTGAGAATCTATTATTAATTGATTAAACAGGGGCAGTAATACTTCACAGATTAAGAGAAACAGAGCATGTCTGTGAAATAATGTTAATAACTAATGTTGTTGAATGGTAATTATGTGCTAATGTTTTATAAGTGCTATCATTTCTCACTACAACCCTTTGGATAGGTATTAACATTATTCCCATTTCACAGATGACTGAATCACAGAAATAACTTGCCCAGAGGTACCATAGCTAATCAGCAGAAAACTTAGCCAGTCTGCAGTAGAATTTGCTCACAATCACTGCGTCCTGTGGAGTTTCTCAATAGCACCACCATTGGCATTCTGTGCTGAATAATTGTTGTGAAAGGGCCATCCTGTGCATTATCCAAAGTTTATCTCTAGCCTCTACCACTAGGTGCCTGTAGCATCCCCAACACTAAATATGACAACTAAAAGTACCTCAGAATTGTCATATGTGCCCAGGGCAGGGGGGTGGGGGCCGAATCACCACTCCTCTACTGTACATTGCCTCATAAGAAGTTATAATGTAGAACCCCACCCCCACAGACAGAAATTAGCATCAGTAAGAAACACTTTTGAGAGTATTGTCTTCCTGCTTTGAGCATAAGAACCCTAACCAAAATTTATGTTCATATATACCTCAAGATTTAGTAAGAGGAAAGTTAATGAAAAATTCTTTAGAATTATTACAACTATGATAGAAAATAGTTTTAGTTGTTTTCTATGCATGTTAACATATTTTTGGTCATAATAATGGTGGTGATGATGATGATATTGATAGTGGTAGAATTTGCCAGACTTTATAAAAAGTATTTTCTATATATTATAACACTTATTCAAAGATAAATGTAATTACTGTCATTATTATCTGACTCTTAAAGATGAAACTGAGTTTCTTTTTTATCGTTATTGTTCATATTATTACAGTTCTTTCTCCTTTTCCCCCCACAGTTCCCACCCTCCCAGTTCCCACCCGACCCTCTGCCATTATCCCCCCCCCACTGTCCTCGTCCACAGGTGTACGATTTTTGTCCAGTCTCTTCCCACACTCCCAATACACCCTTCCCCCTGTGAATTGGCATTCCACTCCTTGTCTATGCCCTTGATTCTATTCTATTCACCAGTTTATTCTGTACATCAGACTTTTTTTTATTCACTTGATTTTTAGGTTCACTTGTTGATAGATATGTATTTGTTGTTCATATTTTTTATCTTTTTCTTCTTCTTTCTATTTTCAAAGGATACCTTTCAGCATTTCATATAATACTAGTTGGGTGGTGATGAACTCTTTTAGCTTTTTCTTGTCTGTGAAGCTCTTTGTATGACCTTCAATTCTGAATGATAGCTTTGCTGGGTAAAGTAATCTTGGTTATAGGTTCTTGCTATTCATCACTTCGAATATTTCTTGCCATTCCCTTCTGGCCAACAAAGTTTCTGTTGAGAAATCAGCTGGTAGTCATATGGGTGCCCCCTTGGAGGTAACTGACTGCTTTTCTCTTGCAGCTTTTAAGATTCTCTCCTTGTCTTTTGCCCTTGGCATTTTAATTATGATGTGTCTTGGTGTGGTCCTCCTTGGATTCCTTTTGTTTGGAATTCTCTGCGCTTCCTGGACTTGTAAGTCTATTTCTTTCACCAGGTGGGGGAAGTTTTCTGTCATTATTTCTTCAAATAGGTTTTCTACATCTTGCTCTCTCTCTTCTTCTGGCTCCCCTATAATTCTGATGTTGGTACGCTTGAAGTTGTCCCAGAGACTCCTTACACTGTCTTCATATTTTTGGATTCTTTTTTCTTTTTGCTTTTCTGGCTGGTTGGTTTTTGCTTCTTCATATTTCATATCTTTGACTTGATTCTTGCGATCCTCTAGTCTGCTGTTGGATCTCTGTATGTTGTTCTTTATTTCAGTCAGTGTGTGCTTAATTTCTAGCTGATCCTTTTTCATATCCTTGAAGGTCTCACTAAATTTATCGGCAGTCTCTAGAATATTCTTGAAAAGCCTTATAACTGTGGTTTTGGACTCTATATCCAGTCGTTTACTTTCCTCCATTTCTGTCTTTTGTGACCTGCTTCTTTGTCTCCACATTTTGGCTGCTTCCCTGCATTGACAGAGTGGCTTTAATCAGCTATGTCTGTGGTGGGAGAACTTCTATGCTGGAGACACCCTTATGGGGCAAGACTTGCTTCAGTGGGGCTTTGGTGCCCACTAAGTCTGCCCCGAGTGTGTCCCTTATGCGTCTGAGGAGTTGTAGACTTGGAGGTCCCGCTCTGACCACTGGGTACACAGTCTCTTGGAACTCCAAGGAGGTGCTATTTTAGCTTCTGCCTGGGACTTCCCAGCCTTTTATATGCAAAAGCCTCTGCACACAGCTTGAGTGGGGCAGGGTCCCGGTGAATCTACAGGGCGGAGCAACCAGCTATGGCCGATTCTCATCCCTGCCCTAAGAGGCACTGGGTCTAAAACCGCTCTGGGGTTCCTCCCGGTGCCAGGCGGTGCCAGACAGTCTAGCACCTCCCGTATGATTCTGAGTCCCCAGAAGCTCACCTGGATCTGGAGTTCAGAGCCTTCGGGAGCTCATGCCTCCCTCGGGTATGAAATGCTGCCAGCCCTTTGCTCGAGCCCCTTTGTGGGCACCTCTGTTCAGCTACACTTTATTTCTGCACTTCCTGTGCATCTAAGTCTCTCTCTAGTTGTAGAATTTCCATTCAGTCATCCTTCCTGTGGGTCTGGGTGGTATCTGTTTTTTCTTTTTGTTGTGGTTTTGAAATGGTTGTGCCCAACAGCAATTCCAGTGTTCACCTATGCCGCCATCTTGGTTTCTCTCAGGGGTCCTGAGTTTCTTAAAGGTAATTTATCTTTTCCAAGGATAACCAGTTAGAAATTATGGTCTAGCTGATGATTGAAATCGGTCTATTGGATTTTGCTTTTCTATTTCCTCTGCACTTGATTTTGTTAGCTATAACCTTGGTTTGGGATTTCAGAGCATTCAGTGGAGAGTATTGTAAACCTCTCTGGTGATAATATTCACTTCCATCTTGTATTCTGAATACACTCTATAGGCCCATTTTCTGCTTTTCACCACTGACTATTATTTGGCAACTGTACATAGGTGCCTTATTTAATATCTTTATGTTCCCTGTCACTGACAGTGCACAGAACCTCGGGAGTAAAAAAAGGAAAGTAGGGTTGTATGCTAATTCATATTGATTTTCTCTGAATATCTGTAGCACACATGTAACTCACTATTTATTTTTCTAAAAGTCTTAACATGACTACCAGCTAATAGTAATTCTTTTATATTGGTCACTTGCAACCACATCATGGGGTTGTGAGACTGAGTAGTAGAAACTAAAGTTATATGCTGTCCTGTAGTTGCAACAGTTTGAGAAATGTAGTTTTGATTTTTTTTTTAAATCTCCACAGTACAAGAGTACAAGCTAGCAGGAGGTTGAAATGATTGCAGAATAAGCCAATGTATAGAAGTTGTTACAACTTTGTATATGGAATTATAGAAATGTGATAACATTGTCTCAGTGCAAAAATGTTGGAAGACAAATAAGTTTAATCTTTACAAACTGAATCCAAAGCACTGAATACATTGCCTTGCACATAATACTGGTCACATAAATATTTGTTGAAGTAGATTAAATGCACAACCAAACTCCAGGGCTCTTTAGGAGAAAAGGAAATAATTTATTGAGTAAATACTATGTGCTAGGAACTGTATACACCAATTATATTTATTTTTTCTCATAGACATATGAAGAGGTTATTCCCATATTTAGATTGAAGAACTGGAAGTCAGTAGTTAAGTAGTTTATGTAAAAACACACAATTAATAAATGGGAGAAAAAGTTTCATTATTTTCTTTGAAAATGCATGCTTTTCATTGAGTTGATTGATCTACCTCCCAACTGTTTGGGTTACGGGATATGTCCCCCCTCCCCCACATATATTTACATATTTGTATATGTACTTATTGACTTAATTGGTTCATTTTGTCTCTTGTTTAACTCAGTCCAGTTTGAATATTCTGATGTTTAAGTTGTCCGAGTCTATAGATTATGAAAGCGAGCTGTGAAGAGGCTTATTTTACCTTTTTATATCTGAACTTCTGAAAGATCTGTTCCTGAAAACAACATCCTCAAGGGAAAAGAAAAAAAAAAGTCTGCTTCACTGACCAAAGTCTTCTGGAAGAGTTGATGAAGTATTTATTTATTTATTTAATTTTGTTTTATTGCTTAAAGTATTATAAAGAGTATTACATATGTCTCCTTTTGTTCCTCCTTGACCTTCCCCCAGCCTCCCCTACCCCCAAGTGTCTTCTGTCCATTGATTATGCTTATATGCATGCATACAAGTCCTTTAGTTGATCGATCTCTTAACCCCCTGGCCCAACCCTCACCAGCCTTCCTGCTGTAGTTTGCAGTCTGTTTGATGCTGCACTGCCTCTATATCTATTTTTATTCATCAGTTTATGATGGTCTTTATTATCCATAAATAAGTGAGATCATGTGGTATTTTTCTTCCATTGACTGGCTTATTTCACTTAGCATAATGCTCTCCAGTTCCATCCATGTTGCTGCAAATGGTAAGAATTCCTTCTTTTTTACAATAGCATAGTATTCCATTGTGTAGATGTACCACAGCTTTCTAATCCATTCATCTGCTGATGGGCACCTAGGCTGTTTCCAAATCTTAGCTATGGTAAATTGTGTTGCTATGAACATAGGGGTGCATATATCCTTTCTGATTGGTGTTTCTGGTTTCTTGGGATATAATCCCAGGAGTGGGATCACAGGGTCAAATGGGAGTTCCATTTTTAACTTTTTGAGGAAACACCATACCGTCTTCCACAGTGGCTGCACCAGTCTGCTTTCTCACCAGCAGTGCAGGAGGGTTCCTTTTTCTCCGCATCCTCTCCAACACTTGTCATTTGTGGATTTGTTGATGATAGCCATTCTGACAGGTGTGAGATGATACCTCATTGTTGTTTTGACTTGCATCTCTTGGATGATTAGCAACTTTGAGCAAGTTTTCATATGTCTCTTGGCTTTCTGAATGTCATCTTTTGAAAAGTGTCTATTTAAGTCCTTTGCCCATTTTTTGATTGGATTGTTTATCTTCCTTTTGTTAAGTTGTATGAGTTCCCTATAAATGTTGGAGATTAAACTCTTATCAGTGATAATATTGGCAAATATGTTCTCTCATGCAGTAGGCTTTCTTGTTGTTTTGTTGATGCTTTCTTTTGCTGTGCAGAAGCTTTTTATTTTAATGTAGTCCCATTTGCTTATCTTCTCTTTAGTTTCCAATGCCCTAGGAGCTGTATCGATGAAGAAATTGCTTCGACATATGTCTGAGATTTTGTTGCCTTTAAATTCCTCTAGTATTTTTATGGTTTCCCATCTTACATTTAAGTCATTTATCCATTTTGAGTTTATTTTTGTGAATGGTGTAAGTTGGTGGTCTAGTTTCATTTTTTTTTTTTTTGCATATATCTGTCCAATTTTCCAACACCATTTATTGAAGAAACTATCTTGACTCCATTGTATGTTCTTGCCTCCTTTGTCAAATATTAATTGAGCATATTGGTTCAGGTTGATTTCTGAGTTCTCCATGCTATTCCATTGATCTATATGTCTGTTCTTGTGCCACTACCAGGCCGTTTTAAGAACAGTGGCTTTGTAATACAGCTCAATATCTAGTATTGAGATTCCACCTACTTTGTTCTTCTTTGTCAGGATTGCTGCAGCTATTCGGGGTCTTTTTTCATTCCAGATGAATTTTTGAAAAGTTTGTTCTAGGTCTGTGAAATATGCCATTGGTATTTTAATGGTAAGTGCTTTGGATTTATAGATTGATTTGGATAGTATGGACATTTTAATGATGTTGATTCTATAAATCTATGAACATGGTATGTTCTTCCCTCTGGTTATGTCTTCCTGTATCTCTTTTTTCAAAGTCCTGTAGTTTTCTGAGTAGAGTTCTTTTACCTCTTTAGTTAATTTTATTCCTAGGTATCTTAATTTTTTTGGTGTTATGATAAATGGGATTGCTTTTTTAATCTCTCTTTCTGTAATTTTACTATTGGTATATAGAAATGCCATAGATTTCTTGGTGTTAATTTTGTATCCTACTACATTGCTGAATTCATTTATTAAGTCTAATAGTTTTTTTGATCGAGTCTTTAGGGTTTTTTATGAACAGTATCATGTCATCTGCAAATAAGGACAGTTTTAATTCTTCTTTTCCAGTTTGGATGCCTTTTATTTCTTCTTCTTGTTCAATCGCAATGGCTAATACTTCCAGTACTATGTTGAACAGGAGTGGTGAAAGTGGAAATTCCTGTCTTGTTCCTGCTCTCAAGGGAAATGGTTTTAGTTTTTGCCCATTGAGTATGACGTTGGCTGTGGTTTGTCATATGTGGATTTTATTATGTTGAGGTATGATCCTTCTATTCTCACCTTGCTGAGAGTTTCTATCAAAAATGGGTGTTGGATTTTGTCAAATGCTTTTTCTGCATCAATTGATATGATTATGTGGTTTTTTCCTCTCAATTTGTTTATGTGATGTATCACGTTTATTGATTTGTGGATGTTGTACCATCCTTGCATACCTGGGATAAATCCTACTTGGTCATCATGTATGATCTTTCTGATGTACTGCTGGATCCAATTTGCTAGGATTTTGTTGAGGATTTTGTCATCTATGTTCATGAGGGATATTGACCTGTAATTCTCTTTCATTGTGTTGTCTTTATCTGGTTTTGGGATTAGGGTGATGCTAGCTTCATAGAATTAGCTTGGAAGTGTTTCTTCCTCTTGAATTTTTTGGAATAGTCTGAGGAGGATAGGTTTTAGTTCTTCCTTGAATGTTTGGTAAAACTCCCCTGTGAAGCCATCTGGCCCTGAGCTATATTTGCTGGAAGCCTTTTGATTACTGCTTCAATTTCTGCCATAGTTATTGGCCTATTGAGATTTTTAGATTCTTTCTGATTGAGTTTTGGAAGGTTGTATTTTCAAGGAATATGTCCATTTCTTCCAGGTTGTCTAGTTTGTTGGAGTAGAGTTGTTCATAGTATTTTTTAACAATCCTTTGTATTTCTCTGGGGTCTGTTGTTATTTCTCCTCTTTCATTTCTGATTTTGTTTATTTGGGTCCTCTCTCTTTG
>PVJC01035692.1:0-18117 GCA_004026665.1 Murina feae
CTGGATCACCCCTAACTGCTTCTGCCTCAGCCCTGCCACCATGGCTTTGTCCGGAAGGACATCCGGAAAGTCTCCCAGTCTAATTAACATATTACCCTTTTATTAGTATAGATATATTTTTTAAATTGATTTCAGAGAGGCAGGAAGAGGGAGATAGAAACATCAGTGATGAGAATCATTGATTGGCTGCCTTTTACAAGCTCCTTATTGGGAATGAGTCCACAACCTGAGCATGTGCCCTTGACCGGAATTGAACCTTGTACCCTTCAGTCTACAGGCTGACTCTGTCCACTGAGCCAAACTTGACAGGGCAAAGTTAGTATATGTTTAATTTCTGACTGGTCCTTTTTCATATTTTTGAAATTCTTTCTAAAATCCTTTAAGTCTCACTAAGTCCCTTGAAGCTCTCTTTGAGTCACTTGAGCAACTTATAACCATTTTTTTGAACTGTTTTCAATAGTGTACTTGCTTCCATTCATGTATTTCTGGGAGATTTTTTTCTGTTTTTCTCACTGGTGACATGTTTTCTTGTCTCCGCATTTTGCCTGCTTCATTTTGTTTGTTTCTATATATCAAGTAGTGCTGCTATGTCTCCTGGAATTATTTGTTGGCCTTTTATAGTAGGTGTTCTTGCAGGACCTAGTGGCTCAGTGTTCCCAGTCACTTGAACTGGGCTCTCTAGGTGTACCCCTGTGTGGGCTGTGTGCACAGTCTTGTTGTAGTTGAGCCTTGCTTGCTGTTGGAAAGAGTTGACCTCCAGAACAATGGCTTTGAGGACCAATTAACAGTGGAAAGCTGCTGTGCAGGAAACACTTGCATAGAGGAAGACTTGCTTCAGTGAAGCTTTGATGCTCACTGAGTCTGCCCCTTGAGTGTATGTTCACTTGTGGATGTGTAGAGTTGTAATATGGTATTATCTGAAGCTGTCCACTGGGTGCACTGGCTTTGGGGCCTCCTGGGAGGTGCAAAGTCAGCCATTACCTGGGGTCACCCTGCTGGAGCTACTAATTGATATGCAGAGGGCTGCTATTTGTAAAGTGCCCAGATGAGGCCAAGCTGTGAGGCAAGGCAGGCTAGTGTTAGTGCCGTGTCTTGATATGTATGGGCCTCTTATTGATAGGTATAGTCACAACGAAGTCACGTTGCTGCTTTTTAAAGAGATTTTAGGAAAGTCTAAAGCTTAGCCAAGATAGGCCATTCATATGGAAAAACCACTGCAAACAGCTTCATGGGGCTGCAAATTAGATGGGGTGTGGTGCTGGGGTTCTTGTTCCAGCATTAAGAAGGGACTGTGTGTAACTTTAAGAGACCAGAGACTAAGCATAATTTTGAAAGGCATTTGGGTGGTCACAGGACACTAGCTAAAGAAACTAAGATCTCATCTCAGGACCCCATGCTTTTTATTATCACAAATTATCCTGAGGCAATTGTCAGAATGGGGAGAATTAGCCTACGGCTGTGTTCAGGTGTTTGGCCAGTAGGAGGCAATAACATGTAGATTAAGATGCCCTAAGCTGTTTGGCAGCAATCATCCCTTCACAGGTTTGGGGAAAAGCCCTTGTCACTCCAGATTACTCAGCCCTTGCTGACATGCTGGAATAGGCTTCTGGCAGTGAGGTCTCAGAGAATCATCAGGGTAGATCAAATAGTGTGCTTCAGGCTGATGGAGACTCAGATATGACTGCCCGTCAGCTCTGGTATGGGGGAGGTCCTAGCACATGAACAATAATTCCCCACAAGCACCTAACTCTGGGAGAAAGCTGCCTGAGTTCCTGCCCCAATGCCAAAGAATCCAGTTCCTCCCAGTATGCCTCTGGGTCCTCCAGTGCAGCCAGCCAGTGCTGGAACTTAGAGATCAAATCTGGGTAAGTTTGTGTGCCAGCCCTTTAAGAGGAATACCTGGATCTTCAGCAGGTAACCATAATCCTTGTTGGTTTTTATAGCTCAGAGTTCAAGGACTTCTCTTCCTAGCTCTGGAACCCTGGGTTGGGGGCTGGTTTGGGGCTAGGATCTCTTGTTCCTCATGGGCAATCTATGCAGAGACTATTTCCCACCTGATGAAAGCATGTGTGGTACCAGCCAGTTCCATGCCTCCTCTCTCCTACTAGTCTCAGTGTGCTTTCTTTTTTATTTCTCTAGTTTAGAGCTTTCCATTTAGCCAGCTTTCAGGCGGATCTGAATGATGATTGTTCTGTATTGTAGTTGTAATTTTGATGTGGTTGTGGGAGGTGGAGACTTCTGACTTTCACCCACACAACCATTTTTATCCTGTCTGCTTTTTTCCTAATACACACACACACACACACACACACACACACACACACACACACACATATATATATTTATTTATCTTTTTATTTCTAGGCTGTTCGCTGCTATGAATCTTTAATCTTAAAAGCTGAAGGAAAGGTGGACTCTGATTTCTTTTGTCAATTAGGTCACTTCAACCTCCTGTTGGAAGATTATCCAAAAGGTAATGTTTTTATTGTTTTTAAAGTTAGTGCTTGAGTTGTTTGCATAATATATAAATTTCAATATTTTTATTTTTTACCAAGGGCAAAGAGTTTTTTAGTTTTTTATATTTCTTCCAATTAGTTCATGAATACAAATGACAATGAGAAAGAAAGAGTAGATGGATATAAAACAAATGAACAAACGAAAACTCAGACACAGACAATAGTATGGTGATTATCAGAGGGAAAGGAGGTAGGTGGGCAGTAGAAGGTAAAGAGATGAAATGGTCTGACTCAGTGGTTGAGTGTTGACCTATAAACTAGGAGGTCAGTGTTCAATGCCTGGTCAGGGCATATGTGGGTTTGATCCCCAATAGAAGGTGTGCAGGAGGCAGCTGATACAGATATTCTCACTCATCATTGATATTTCTATCTCTCTCCTTCTCCCTTCCTCTGTGAAATCAATAAAAAAATACTTTAAAAAAAGTGGTTAATGTCCAGCCTTATGGTGACAAAAGACTTCACTGTGTATAATTTTATTGCCAACCCATAAAAAAAGGTAGATAGATATATTCATGGAACAATTTTGTGAAAATTACAGCTCCAAAAGCAAGATGATATCATTTGGGGATGTTAGATAGAAAAGATAATTGCTGTGTCAGGAAATGGGGGAACAGGAAAAAAGAGGTTTTATCTCACTCACTAAATGGAGAAGTCTTTAGAATTTGCAAACAGATGACCAAATATATGTACAAACTTTCGCAGATAAGCCACAACAATCTAGAAACCTATACAGGGAAAAGTATAAAACCCTTTGAATTCGCATAGGGAGGAGCACTTAAATTAGCTGAATTGCCAGCTGTGCTTGATGTGAAGTGCATTTATAAAATATATATATTGTTAATGATTTCAGAGAGGGAGAAATAGAAACATCAATAAAGAGAGAGAATCATTGATCTGCTTTCTTCTGCATGCTCCCCACTGGGGATACTGTTGGAAACCAGGAATGTGCCTGATGGGAATTGAACCCTCTTTTCCTGGTTCATAGGTTGATGCTCAACCACTGAGCAACACTGGCCTGGCAATGCCAAATGCATTTTTAATAAATCCATGTGCTTCATCTGAAATCTTAGATAAAAAATTGACAGGAGCTGAGGAGGGGACAGTCCCCCACTATTACTCGGGTATTCCAGGAAGAATGACCCCCAGGCTACTTTCCCATGACACCAGACAGAGGTGGAGCAGACCTCAGAGCCCTCCTCAAGACCTGAAAAAATGATCCATTAACCTTACCTCACCCCCCACCAAGAATATCCCAGGATGACCCAGAACCCCTAACAAAGTTCAGTGACTTTGCCCTATATCATCTGTAACATCCACACACCATTGGAAGTAGGATCTTTTAGAGTATGACCTTGAGAACATTTCAGCTTGACCAATTCTATAAACTACTTTCTTTCTACATTGCAAACTCCTGTTTATGCATTTATTATAGCCAGGGAGTATAGCCAAACAAACTAAAATACTGTGGTTCAGTAAAATTAATCTGTCTCGTTTTATGAGAGGTCTTAGCAAATAACTCAAAAAAGATAAATAGGAAAATTTCCTTTCCATTAATTTACTGAAGAGTGGAATACAATAAACTTTGCTGCTAAAGCACCAAAGTAACATACCACCAACTCTACACTCTAATCCTAAAACAAGTACCCAATTGTATCGCTAGACACAATTGCTAAAATAACTTGTCCACCAACTCTCACAAGAGATTTATGACCATAAAAGGTTAATTATTCTTACTTATAAGATACTTTTTCTTTGATATAGGTGTTTTTTGAAATGGAAGTGAAAGCATTTTTCCTCGTGTCTTTAACTTACTAATAGAGCAATGGTGTTGGGAGAATTATGAAAGCACACATCTCTTAAAGATTATCTCAAAATTATTTACCCCCACTTTTTTCTGAGAAAAATATTTCAAATGAATAAAAAATATTCAAGGCTCACACTTAGAGAAGATTATGTTTATTACTATACAGTATCATGAGTAAAGATTGAGTTTATAGCTAAAATGAAAAATTTTAAGGAAAGTCAAGAACAGAATGCTGTTTGTTGTACTCAAATTTTTTGGGGTCTATGACTTCATTTCTGAGTGATAGGGAATTCTTTCATTATTAGAGTTCCAGTGCACAACATTTGTGCATGGGGCGGTGTTGGTCCCTTAGCCCAGTCTGTTCCTTTCTGCATTCTGGGAGCCCTCGTAACATGTCTTAGGGGAGCAGGCCTAAGCCATCAGTTGGACATTTTTAGCTCTTGCCACCGCTGTTGTGCCCAGCAGCCCAGCATCTTGTTGATTGGCGCTACCCCTGTTGGGAGCACACTGATCACCAAGGAGCAGCTCCTGCTTTGAGCATCTGCCCCATGGTGGTAAGTGCACATCATAGTGACCAGTCATTCTGTTGTTGGATTGGTTTGCATATTAGCCTTTTATTATATGGGATTCCAGAGAGGCTTACCAGAGTTTCTGCTGATGAGATGATTTACCATGGAGCCCTCATGTGGCCTCAACATGAGCTGAGGATAAGGGTGAAAAGAATGCAAAATAAACTCTTAAATGCTGAAATTTGATGAGTTTATGAGTTTAAATCAGCTCTAATTCCTCAGGAACAGAAGCTTCTAAACTCTGCACATATAGACCTCACTTTGTTCAATTGGCTGTTCATCTGTATGCTTTACATATCCTTTATGATAAACTGGCAAATATTCCCTGGAGCATAGTGAGTCATCCTAACAAATTATCCAACCCAAAGAAGGGGTTGTGGGAACCTGTGATTTAATCTTAACTTGGAATTGGCATCTGAAGTGGTGCATTTATGTGGAAGGAATTGAGTCCTTTACCAGTGAGGTTAACAAGAATTGAGCTAAATTAGCCCTAACTGGTTTGGCTAATGGATAGAGCATCGCCTGTGGACTCAAGGGTCCCAGGTTTGATTCCAGTCTAGGGCATGTACCTTGGTTGCGGGCACATAACCAGTACGGAGTGTGCAGGAAGCTTCTCTCTCTTCACTGTTTCTAGCTCTCTATCCCTCTCCCTTCCTCCCTGTAAAAAATCAATAAAATATATTAAAAAAAAAAGAATTGAGCTAAATTAGTAGGACACCACTGAGTTCTGGCTAGGAAAGAATTCAGAGTCAAGACTCAAAACTGTAAGAGAACATCCTATAAAATAATTCTATAAAATAAAAGGCTAATATGCGAATAGACTGAACAGCAGAACAACCAATCAGTGTAATAGGCTAATGACATGGTAAGCTGCTCAACTGCTTGCTGTGATGTGCACTGACTACTAGAGGGCAGATAGTTGAGCAATCGTTATGTGTACTGACCACCAGGGGATGGACGCTCCAACTTGTAGGTTAGCTTGCTGATGGGGTCCAGCAAATTGGGACTGAGCAAGATGGACTGGACATGTCCTGGAGCCCTCTCACAGTCCCTCCCACTGGCCAACTTCCTGTGTCTCTCCTTGTCAGATCATGCATTAGTGCAGTCCCTCGTTATGGTTTGCACCCTCTCACAATCTGGGACCCCTTGGGGTATGTCGGAGAGCCAGTTTTGGCTCAGTCCCACAGGGGGATAACCGCTCAACTAGAAGGCAGGCTTATGGCTGGTGAGCACAGCGGCAGTGCAGGAGACTTTCCCGCCTCTCCTGCCACTGTGGCAGTGCTAGTCGAACATCCGCAGGTGGCTTCTGGACTGCGAGTGGGTGCAGGCCGGGCTGAGGGATCCCCCTACTCTGAGTGCACAAATGTCATGCACTAATCTAATATAATAAAAGAGTAATATGCAAATTGACCATTACCCGAGGCACCTAAGCCACGCCTGCCAGCCAAGCCACGCCTCCCAGCCAACCAGAGCAGCTGTATGCAGAATAACCCAGCCAAGATGGAGGCTGGCAGCCATGGAGCTAGAGCAAACCAAAGGCTTCTGTTGCAACTGCCTGCCTAGGCTGGCTGAGCCTCTGCTCACGGCCAGGCCCACCAGCCAATCAGAGTGGCTGAATGCAAATTAACCCAGCCAAGATGGAGGCTGGCAGGGCGGCTCTGCACTGGGAGCCTCCATGGCCGGCATAGCTGTGCTAGGTGTGTCAGCTCAGTGGGGGGGGTCCGGCCTGGGTCCTCCTCGGGGCGTCCAGGAGTGCCCGTCCTGGGTCCACTGCCTGGGTCCGCCCCCGGGGGTCTCCTTGGGGTGTCCAGGAGCACCCGTCCTGGGTCTGCTGCCTGGCTCTGCCCCAGTGGCCTCCTCAGGGGCGTGCGGGCGCGTCTGCTGTACAGTGCGGAGAATCCAAAGCCAGTCCGCTGCCCAGCTCCACCCCGGGTGTTTTGCTCAGCAGCAAGGCCCCATCGAGGGATTCTGCACCAGCGTCCGCCCCTGGCTTGCCACCCAGCTCTGCGCCAGGTGTGTCCCTTCAGCGGTGGGGGCCCACCAGGCGTGTGCGATCGTGGGCCCTCCAGTGGGAAACGTCCAGGCCTGCACTCACCAGCCCTCCCACCTCCCAGTGCACGAACCCTGAAGGGGCTGTGGGCAGCCTGAAATGGCCCTCATCTCCTCACCCAGGCTGGCCAGGCATGCCAGCAGGTGGACATCCTCCCCCCACCCCAGGTGTCCCAGACTGCAAGAGGGCACAGGCCGGGCTGAGGGACCCCCACCCTCCAAGTGCACAAATTTTTGTGCACTGGGCTCCTAGTTTATTTATTAAATCATAGAGTAGACGAGGCAAAGAAAGGACCCTTGGAAATTAAAAATGAGGTAGGTTAAAGTGGTGTGCCTTGGGGGAAGGGAAGAAGTGAAGGGCAAGGAAAATGGAAAGGCCCTGCGAGGGTCCCCTGTCCTAAGGGTTTTAGGTACAGATTTTAGGGGAGGTCTCAAGGGAAGATCTTAATAGAATAATCATCAGCTTTCCTGATGTGTCCTTTTAGTGTCAGGCTCTACACTGATTGATTGATCATGTTAGGAAGGGGTCATTGTTGAATGCAGCTGGCCTTGAGTTCAGCCATGGTCTGTTTTTGCTGCTTTTCTGGGCCTGTAGCTGAAATATAGCTGAGGCCTAGATGTTATCTCTAGGAGGAAAGGTGAGAGAGTTCAAATCCCTCCAGCACTGATATGCTTCGGATGGAAAGGTCATCCCCGGGATGAGGTTTTACCCCACAGTTGTCCTTTGCTAGGCGTTTGGAGCTCTCCACTCTGGTGACTTTCTGTACCTGGCCCATCTTCCTTACCTTTCTCATGTTTGTCTAACTGTCCACTACATCCATAGGCTAGTATAGTTAACATAACTTATAGCACACAGAGTTGTTATTTGGGCAAAAATATAATAATGGGGAGTACTGTGGTCTCATACTTTGGTGAGAGAAATACATTGATTGATTGCTCCCTGCACACACCCAGACCAGGGGAGGAGCCTGCAACCGAGGTTCATGCCCTTGACCAGAATTGAAATAGGCACCTTTTAGTCGCAGGCTGATGTTTTCTTTATCCCCTGAGCCATACTGGCTGGGATGGCATTTAATTTGTTGCTAGAATATTCTTGAGTCCAAAGCACTGCCATCAAGAGATTTAGCCATTTGATAAAAAGAAGTTGGCTCAATCATTTGTAATAGTAGAGTGAAAAAAAAGGATCAGAAATATTGTTATGTATTTTAAATTTTATGGTGAATTGAAAGTTTCTAAAAGCTCCCTGAGAGCCATGCATTTACAGTTTTCTTTCTCCTTCAAATAATTTATTTGTTGATTGCACCTTTACTAAGAATATTGTCTTTAATGGCCAGTATTACTTGGTGGTTAGATTGCTGGCCCATGCATGGAAGGGCAAGTACCTGGAATGCAGGTTCTTTCTCTGGGCCCCTCAGGGTACATGCAAGAGACAACTAACTCGTCAGTGTGTTTCTCACATCAATGTTTCTTTTCCTTCCTCCTTCCATTCCTTACACTCTGTAAAAATCAATGGAAAAAAAGAAATCATTGGGTGAGGATAAACAACAACACAACATTTAAAAATAGACTTCAATGTTTAGGTTACTGCATGTTTTTTAATGGGTAGGTGAAATTTCTATGCCTAGAATGACTAAATGCATGTGAAAGTTTGATGAGCTTTCTTTTCTCCTTTGCCTCCTTTGTCAGCCTTGCTGAAATAACAGTACGCTGTCCTGGGATATCTTTTTCTATAATAATACAAGTGTAATATGCTAATTAGACCAGACATCCTTCTGGATGACCTTCCAGATGAAGCCAGGACTGCAAGGGAAGCCCAGGTCCTGGGTGCCAGAGGGAAGCGGGCGTAGGCAGCCTGGGGAAGGAAGGCCTTCTCTTACATGAATTTCTTGCATTGGATCTCTATTATAGTAGAACATAAATATAAAATGAGTGCTTTCTAATAATAGGTCTTTGAATTTGTCCACAAATAATTATTTAAAAAGAAAATCTTGGATATGGTAATATAATATACTAGAGGCCTGTTGAATAAAATTATGCATAGGGGGTGGGGGATGTTCCCTCAGCCCAGCCTGCACCCTCTCCAATCAGGGACCTCTTGGGGGATGTCCAATTGCCGGTTTAGGCCCGATCGCATCCAGTTGATTCCTCTGATTGTCCCTAACTGTCCAGCCCTGCCAGCCTGGTCGCCCCAACTGCCTCCTCTGCTGGCCTGGTAACCCCCAACTGCCCTTGCCCCCAACCCTTGCTGGCCTAGTCACTCCTAACTGCTTCCCCTGCTGGCCTTATTGTCCCCAATGGTCCTCCCCTGCTGGCCTGATCTTACTCCTAACTGCCCTCCCCTGCTGTTCTGATTGCCCATAACCCCTTGCCAGCCTGATCTTGCCCCCAACTGCCCTCCTCTGTCAGCTTAATCACCCCAGAAGGAAGTCGAATGTCTGGAAGATGGCCAGTCGACCCAATCTAATTAGCATATTACCCTTTTATTTGTATAGATTATTTGTATAGATAGATTATATAGGATAGCATAGCTTAAATGGGGGAGTCGGGGAAGGGAAGTCTTTTTCAGCAGGATGAAATACTCTTGGCAGACAAAAATACCTAATCCCTATGTCTGAACTGATAGCCAGCCGTACGTACTATATTGCCAAATGAGTCATGGAAAAACTGAACTGCTTTCTATTTTTTTTTAATTAAAAAAATTAAAAACAAATCTTTATTCAGATTATTATAGTTGTTCCTCTTTTTGCCCCCCATAGCTCCCCTCCTTCCAGTTCCCGCCCCACCCTATACCCTCCCCTCCCTCTCGCCACTGTCCTCCTCCATAGGTGTACGATTATTGTCCAGTCTCTTCCCACACCCCCAATACCCTTTTCCTCCTGAAAATTGTCAGTCCACTCCCTTTCTATGCCTCTGATTCTATTCTTTTCATCAGTTTATTCTGTAAATCAGATTTTGTTATTCTCTTGATTTTTAGGTTCACTTGTTGATAGATATGTATTTGTTGTTCATAATTTTTATCTTTACTTTTTCTTCTTGCTTTTCTCAAAGGATATCTTTCAGCATTTCATATTATACTGGTTGGTTGCTGATGAAGTCCTTTAGCTTTTTTTTGTCTGTGAAGCTCTATGTCTGACCTTCAATTCTGAATGATAGCCTTGCTGGGTAAAGTAATCTTGGCTGTAGGTTCTTGCTATTCATCACTTTGAATATTTCTTGTCACTCCCTTCTGGCCTGCAAAGTTTCTGTTGAGAAATCAGCTGACAGTCGTATGGGTGCCTCCTTGTAGGTAACTGACTGCTTTTCTCTTGCAGCTTTTAACGCTTTGTAATCGGGCATTTTCCTGCCAAATCGCATCATAACGCGGGGCTTTTTTGACAATTTCTCGTCAGAATTAGACTTTCCGTAAAATACTCATATCTTTCGATCTATTTGATATTTTTCTATAAAACTTTCAGTGTTTTAGTTTAAAAAAAGGTCTCTATTTATTTACTTTGCAAAATATGTGTTGGCGCCCTTGTTTACAAGTTTCCCGCGCCCCACCGCTTAGTGGAACAAAACGAGTTAACTCGTCTCCCGCGCTTTGGTATAAAAAGCGATATGATGAGTTTACTTGTTTTCCACAAAAAATATGTTAAGATTCTCTTCTTGTTTTTTGCCCTTGGCATTTTAATTATGATGTGTCTTGGTGTGGTCCTCTTTGGATTCTTTTGTTTGGGGTTCTCTGCGCTTCCTGGACTTGTAAGTCCACTTCTTTTACCAGGTAGGGAAAGTTTTCTGTCATTATTTTTTCAAATAGGTTTTCAATATCTTGCTCTCTCTCTTCTTCTGGCACCCCTATAATTCTGATGTTGGTATTCTTGAAGTTGTCCCAGAGGCTCTTTACACTGTCTTCATATTTTTGGCTTCTTTTTTCTTTTAGCTTATCCATTTGGGTGTTTTTTGTTTCTTCGTATTTCAAATTTTTGACTCGATTCTTGCGTTCCTCTAGTCTGTTGTTGGATCTCTGTGTAATATTCTTTATTTTAGTCAGTGTATGCTTAGATTTATTGAAGGTCTCGCTAAATTTATCAGTGGTTTCTAGAAAAATTTTTAAAAACCTTGTAACTATGGTTTTGAACTCTATATCCTATCATTTGCTTTCCTCCTTTTCTGTCATTTGTGATCTGTTTCTTTGTCTCTGCATTTTGGTTGCTTCCCTGGGTTGATAGAGTGGCTTTCTGTGTTAGGTGATCACTGAGAGGAAATGACCTCCAAGCCACTTGGCTATGAGAATCAGCTGTGTGTACAGTGGAAGAACTTCTGTGCTGGAGACACCCTTATGGGGCAAGAGTTGTTTCAGTGGGGCTTTAGTGCTCACTGAGTCTGCCCCCTGAGTGTGTCCCTTATGAATCTGAGGAGTTGTATTTAAGATGGTACCACTCTGACCATTGGGTATGCTGGCTCTTGTATCTCCAAGGAGTTGCTATTTTAGCCTTTGCCTGAGGCTACTCAGCCTTTTACATGCAATAGCCTCTGCACAAAGCTTGGGTGGGGTGGGGTCTCGGGAAGTTTACAGGGCGGAGCAACCAGCTATGGCTAATTCTCAGCCCTGCCCTAAGAGATGCTGGGTCTCAAACCGCTCTGGAGTTCCTCCCGGTGCCAGACAGTCCAACTTCTCCCTGTATGGTTCTGAGTCCTCAGAAACTCTCCTTGAACTGAATTCAGAGCTGTTGGGAGCTTGTGCCTCCCTCCGGTACAAAATGCTGCCAGTCCTTTCTGTGAGCCCCTTCGCACATGCCTCCGTAACTCTGTACTTTATTTCTGCTCCTCCTCTGAGTCTCAGACTCTTTCTAGTTGTAGAATTTCCACTCAGCCAGCCTTTCTGTAGGTCTGGGTGGTGTCCATTTTTTCTTTTCATTGTGATTTTGAAATGGTTGTGCACGGCTGCAATTCCGGTGTTCAACTATGCCACCATCTTGGTTTCTCCTGAACCGCTTTCTTACACCTTACTCCAAACAGCTATTGCCCTTAAAACCCCACCTCAGCCCCCACCTTAGGTTCTGCCTTTGCAGTTCACCCAGATTAGGTTCTGATGGTTTGGTGTCTATGCCAGTCATTGTTAATACTCCGCCTCCTAGTCAGCCATTGGCTCCTCATAGTTCACTCACATTTGGTTCTTATTGGTCAGTTTCTATGCCATTCAGGTCAAAAGCTGATCAGGCCCCACTTCTCTTTTTCTCTGGGCCTCCCCAGCAGCCACAGTGGCTGCTGATCAGGACCTGCTTCTCTCTCTGGGCCTCCTCTGGGCCTGATCCGCAGTAGCTGTGCCCACCTCACCCTGCCCAATGCCCACCACCCCGCCTGCTTGCTGCCAGCCTTGTGGGCTGTTGGGGAGGGACTGAGAGGTGCTCCATGCACTTCCTGGTGACATATTGTCTATCTGATCATTTAGGTTGGGATAGCCCTAGGCGATTAGAATAGATAGTGTTCACATATGTCAGAATATCTTATTATGCACGAGAGACCTACTGCACGAATTTGTGCATGCATGGGGTCCTGCTGGCCTGTCCCAATCGGGATGAAGGCCATTTGGAGGTGAGGCTGGTTGGGGAGAGAGCTGCAGGATTTGGCCAACCAGCCCTATCCTCTGGTCAAGCTCTTCATTGACCTCCTGGTCAAGGAGAAAATTTACATATTAGCCTTTTATTATATAAAGCATATCCTATCTAATAAAAGTAATATGCAAATTAGGTGTCACTTCATCACAGAGATGGTGGCCTGATGGCCATAAGGTGACAGTACTCATAGCCACATCCTATCTAATAAAAGTAATATGCAAATTAGGCATCATTCTGTCACAAAGATGGCTGTTCCCATGGCCACAAGATGGCAGCACCCAGTCCGGCTCAGCCCTGCCACTGAAGTGGTCAGGACTGTTAGCCAGGCAGGTGGCAGGGGAGGTGGGAGGCCCGAGGGGCAGAACAGGCGATCAGAGGGGGATGGAGGTCCCCTGCCCAGGCCTGCATCCTGGACTAGAGGTTACAGGCCCGGGTAGGGGTGAAGCTGGGATTGTAGGGACAAAGGTGGAGCCCGAGATTACAGTGAACTACAGAGGAAACCCCTTTTCTGACCACTCATTGGCTAAGCTCCCTGTTTGCCACTGGTAATATTCTTAGTAACGAGGGTAATAAGAATCCACAAAGGTGATCTGAGGTTTTCCACTGCACTCCTGGAGAAAAAAAATGTCCACTGCTGGAGGGCTAAGAAATGTCATATCCTACCCTAGCCGGTTTGGCTCAGTGCATAATACCTTAGCCTGCTGACTGCAGGGTCTGGGTTCAGTCCTGACCAAGGGCATATACCTGGGTTGCAGGCTGCTCCCTGGCTGGGGCCCAGGTCAGGGCATATGCAGGAGGCAACCAATCAAAATATTCCTCTCACTTTGATGTTTCTCTCCTGTTTTTCCCTTCTCTTCCACATTCTCTAAAAATCAGTGGAAACATATCCTGAGGTAGGATAAAAGAAGAAAAGAAATAAATGTCATATCCTGTGCAGGTTATATCTTGAAAATGCCTGAAGAAAGTAGTCATTTTTCCATGGTGAAGGGACTGGAGTCCATGTTGATGAAAACACCTTGTTGGCTGCGGTGACAGGCAGTGCTTGCACCAGTGTGGTGATGGGGCTGGTGGCTTCCCTGATTAGCCTGGTTGCCTCCCACAAAGGGAGGCCAGACTGCAGTTTAGGGACTTAAGCCATCTGTAGGACACCCCTTGAGGGCTCCCAATATGCGGGAGTGGGCAGGCTGGGCTGAAGAACTCCCACCCCCGAGTGCATGAATTTTGTGCACCGGGCCCCTAGTCTAATCTAATAAAAGAATAATATGCAAATTAGGTGCTACTCTGCTATACCCAAACCACGTCCACCACACAAGCCACACCCACCAGCCAGTCAGAGCGACTATATGCAAATCTGGCTGCTAAGGAATACAGTAAACAGGAGGCTTGCTTGCCCCTGCTATGGAGGATGCTAAACTTTCCGCCTGCCTAGGCTGGCTGTGGCTTTTGCTCAAGGCAACAAAGTTTCAATTATAGAAGATAAATAAACCCTATTTACCTTCTTCCAGCCAGCCTCATTGGGGGCTGTGCCCAGCCTGCAAACAGCCATTAACCCCTCACTCAGGCTGACCAGGCACACCAGCAGGACCCCACACCCTGAAGGGTCTATGGCCAGCCTGCAAACAGCCATCAGCCCCTCACCCAGGCTGGCCAGGTATCCCAAGAGAGACCCCTCCACCCTGAAGGGGCTGTGGCCAACCTGGAAACAGTCATCAGCTACTCACCCCGGCTGGCCAGGCACCCCAGTGGGACCCCCACAATTATCCGGGACACCCTTCAGAGCAAACCAGCCGTCCCCCACCCACGCACCAGGCCTCTTTTCCTATATAATAAAAGGGTAATATGCAAATTGACCCTAACAGCAGAAGGACTGGGAATGACTGGTCACTATGACATACACTGACCACCAGGGGGCAGACACTTAATGCCCCTGGTGATCAGTGCACTCCCACAGGGGGAGCTCTGCTCAGCCACAAGCCAGGCTGATGGCTGCCAGTACAGCGGTGGTGGTGGGAGACTCTCCTGTCTCCTCAGCAGCGCTAAGCATGTCCAGCATAGCTTCGGCCTTCTCCCCGCTCGCAAGTGGATATCCCCCGAGGACTCCTGGGCTTCCAGAAGAATGTCTGCCAGCTTAGGCCCGACCACCCGGGGAGCAGGCATAAGCCAGCAGGTGGTCATCCTCCAAGGGGTCCCAGACTGCTATAGGGCACAGGCTGGGCTGAGGACCTACTCCCTCCCTCCAACTGCAGAAATTTTTGTGTACCGGCCTTCTAGTATGTATTATAATATTCACTAGAGCAGCGGTCACCAACTGGTGTCCACGGATATCTGGTTGTTTGCCAGGGCCAAAAGGTTGGTGACCACTAGTTTATGGAAATCTTTGGAGCACTGGTTGCCAACCGGTGGTCCGTTGGCCACTGGTGGTCCTTGAGGTCTGAAAGATTGGTGACCATTGCACTAGAAATCTGGTGCATGAATTCGTGCATGGGTGGGACACCTCAGGGTGGCCTGTGGGGGTTGGGCTCCAGGCTCGCAGCCCCAGCTTGTACCTTCAGCCTTGCAGCTCTGCAGCCCTGCCTGGCACACTGCCATGACCTGGTGCTGCTTCCTCATCTGTGCCACCATCTGGCCTGTGGGGCGATTGATCAGAGCTGGGCATGGGAGCTGAGCGGCAGCCTGGCGCCTTGCCACTGCCACTGGTTGCTGTTGTAGGGTGATTGGTGGGGCCATCAAGATCCTGCTTGCACTTGCCTTGGCCTGGCAATGCCTGCTCACCTGCTCCACCATCCCACTGTGGTCTCTCATTAGGTTTCGTCGGGGTTGGCAGTGCCTCCACTGCTGCGTGCTGCTGGTGCTGCCTCAGTGATGCCCACTATGTTTTGTGCTGTGCCCTGGTGGTCATTGTACGTCATAGTAAGCAGTCGAACTCCCGTACTCCTGATCGAACAATTTGCATGTTAGACTTTTATTATATAGGATTACTCTATGCATAATATATAAAATATAAAATTAATATACATTTAATGTATATGTAATGTATACAATATAACAATTTATGTAATTACAAATATATACATTAAATTCTTTAAATAGTAGTTGTAAAGTAGCTGGGAATGCTGTCTCCAGCCCTCACCTCTGGCAACCACCAGTTTTTTCTCTGTATCTACGAGTAGTATCTATATGGCATTCCCAGAGAGCCTCAGCTCATTATTTGTGGATTCCAATGAAGTAATCTGCCTGGCCTGTGTGGCTCATGCCTGGGTTTCAGGCTTGATCCCCAGTGGGGGGTGAGTAGGAGGCAGCTGAACAATGATTCTTAGTGATGTTTCTATCTCTCTCTCCTCTCAGAAATCAATAAAAATATGTATATTTTTAAATAAAAAAGCTTTAAAAAAAAATGCCCTAACTGGTTTGGCTCAATAGATAGAGTGTTGGAGCCCACAGACAGAAGGGTCCTGGGTTTGATTCCAGGGCATGTACCTCAATTGCAGGTTCCATCCTCGGCCCTGGTCTGGATGTATGCATGAGACAACCAATTGATGTGTCTCTCTCAAATCAATGTTTCTCTCTCTCTGTCTCTCTCCCTCCTTTCCCCTCTCTCTAAAAATCAATCAATAGAAAAATATTAATTGAGGATTAATTTTACTTTTAAAAAAGTAAAAGATTAAAAAAAGAAGAAGAAGAAGAAAAGCACCTGGCTGTGAAAGAATGAGTGTATTAGGATTTATGTATGCACTGGTGGAGGCCTGCCAGTGAAGTTACTACCACTAAGTTCCATCTGACCCGTGAGCACACACTGCCACACCTGGGGCTGACAGCTGGTGCTATTGTTTCAGTGCCATCTAGATGTTCCCAACACAAGGTTTTACCGAGTATGGAAAACAGAGAAAGACAGGGCATGCAGGGAGAGAGGGGTGGGCTCTGTATGAGATCCAAACACTAGCTATTTATAATTCAGGTTCACTTCTAGAAGCAATTTTTCTTAGGCTTTTCCCGGACCAAATTACTGGCCAGGTTCCCAAGGTCTCACAGTCAGTTACAGATGGCCTTCACTATATTTCCTATGGGCTTTGCTATATTTCCCATGGGGAGGGTACAGAAAGGGCCCATGTTCCCATATACCATACAGTATCCCATGTACAAGAGAGCATATGGTATTTTGTTTTCTCCATCTGAGGGTCATCTATGTTGTCCCATTTCATTTTACTACTTACATGGGATTGTAGTTTTAAACAGAATGCTCAGAAAAGGACTCACTGAGAAGGGGATAGTGGAGCAAAGAAAGAGGTGAAGGAGTTAACCAGGAAGTGGTAAAGAGGAAGGACTTCTAGCCAGAGAGAAATCCTTCCCTTAGGAGAGGAGTTGTGAGATTTATGGAATAGCAATCAAGCTAGTGTCTATGGATCGGATTAGGAGTGGGAAGGATCATGAGCATCCAGCTCAGAGATACTGGAGACAGGTCAGCATCATGCAATTGAAACACTCTGGCCTTTCCTGAAATACAGAGCCTTTGGAATGTTTGAAACAGAAGGATTGACGAGAATGAAGATTTACATTTTTTGGAAGCTTAATTCAGATTATTTTATTTTCCATCACCATTTATCCCCTCTATGCCCTCTTCCACCTTTGTTCCCTCCCCCCAACAGTAACCACACAGTAGTCTGTGTCCATGAGTTCTTTCTTTTTTGCTCAATCCTTCCACAACCCTGTCTCTATTTTGCTTGGTGGTTCAATTTGTTCATTAAATTCCACATATGAGTGAAATCATATGGTACTGATTGTTCAACACTATTCATTAAAAATAAGACTTAGGGGATATTGATGGGAGATAAGTGACTGTAAAGGAGGGTATTTCAGGCAAGAGGTTATGACTAGACTAGATACCAGCACTAGAATTGTAGAAACATGCTTGTCTAGATTCTGGTTGCTCTTGGAACTTTTGAAGCAAGGAAACTGAAATTCCTTTCCAGGAAAAAGCTGTGAAAAAAATTATGATCATTTATCAATTAAAATTCTTACTGATTAACTGAAAAATGTGGTATAATTTACAGTACAACAGATTAAATTGGCTATTAATGTATGATTAATTACAAGTATAAAATTCTTAGTATTTTTTTATGGAAATTAAACTGTATGCATTGTATAATTTTTTAAAAATGTGTACAATGATTTGTCTAATATGTACATAGTCCTGCCAGTATAGAAACATAGGTATTGAAGTGATTGATACTGGAAAAAATAAATTTAATTTATTTGGGGTCCAGAAAAAAAAGAAAAAGAAAAAGCTGTGCCATTTTTTGTATGTCCACCATAAATGGGTGAAAAATTTTTTTTTTGCATTTGTTGCTATCAGTGTTTGGATTTTGGTCTTCATAACAAACTATGAAATTTGTCCACATGGGGTCCCCTCAGCCCAGGCTGTACCCTCTCCAATCCAGGACCCCTTGGGGGATTGGGCCTAAACTGGCAGTCGCGTTATCCCTCTCCTAATCCTGGACTGCTGGCTCCTAATTGCTCATCTGCCTTTTTGCATTGTTGCCCTAACTGCCTCTGTGTGCCAGGCTGATTACCCCCAACTGCCCCCT
>PVJC01035693.1:0-18108 GCA_004026665.1 Murina feae
GGGGCAATTGGCATTTGAGAGGTCAGGAGCCAGCAGTCCTGGATTATGAAAGGGATGTCGACTGCCCGTTTAGGCCCGATCCTAACAGTGGGATCGGGCTTAAATGGGCAGTCGGACATCCCTCAAAGGGTCCCTGATTGGAAAGGGTGCAGGTTGGTCTATGGGACACCACCACCACCCACTACCCCCACTCCGTGCACGAATTTCGTGCACCGGGCCTCTAGTAGATATATAAAAGGAATTTGATAAAATTTATCATTAATAATGATGAAAAAACATAACTTTCAGCAAAATAGAACAGAAAGTCTTCAATTTGATGAGCACATAGGGAAAAACTACAGCTAACATTATACTTAATGGTGAAAGATTGAAAGCTTTCCTCTAAGATTAGAAACAAGACAAAGATGTCTGTCTCTTATTCTAGTCAGCATTCTATTGGAAGCCTCGCCTTTTTTAATAAAGTAAGAAAGATAAACAGAAAGCATACAGATTAGAAAGGAAGAAGTAAAGTTGCTTTTATTTGCTGGTGACATTATGGTGTACATAAAAAAATCTTAATTTTATTTAAAAACCTACTAAAATTAAGTTAATTTAGAATGGACCCAAAATTCAAAATTGTTTTAAAAAAATCAATATTATTTCTACATAGTAGTAACAAACAATTTCATTTACAAAGAACAAAACCATAAGGTGCTTAGGAATAAATTTATCAAAATATGTGCAACTCCTGTATACTAAAAACTACAAATCCTTTTTTTTATTTTCACAATTTTTTAATTACATAAAGCTTTACAAAGATTAGTACATATATCTCTTTTTCCCCCTGCCCTTCCCCCAGCCTCCCCTACCCCCCAGTGTTTTGTGTCCATTGGTTATGCTTAAATGCATGCACCAAAGTCCCTTGGCTGATCTGTTACCCCCCCGCCCCAATGTCCCTGTCCTTGTTGCTGTAATTTGACAGTCTGTTTGATGCTGCTCTGCCTCTGTATCTATTTTTGTTCACCAGTTTATAATGGTTATTATTATCCATAGATGAGTGAGGACATGTGGTATTTTTCTTTCATTGATTGGCTTATTTGACTTAGCATTATGTTCTCCAGCTCCATCCATACTGCTGCAAATGCTAAGAATTCCTTCCTTTTTACAGCAGCATAGTATTCCATTGTGTAGATGTACCATAGTTGAAAACTACAAATCCTTTGATGAACTAAATTTAAGGAATACCAACACAAATAAATGGAAATATTTTCCATGTTTATGATTTAGAAGACTAAATATTGTTAAGATGTCAATTCAATTCTACCCCAAATAATCTAGAGATTTAATGCAATTTCAATAAAATTTCAGCAGATTCTTTTAAAATAATAATTGACAAGTTTATTCTAAAATTTATATGAAAATACAACTTCGTATAGCCAAAGCAATTTTTAAGAAGAACAAGTTTAGAGGAATTATACCACTGATTTCAAGGCTTACCATAAAACTAGTTCTTAAGACAATTAGGTATGGGTGAAGGATAGACTAGATTCCAGAAGTACACCTACACATATATAATTTCTCTTTCAGCAAAAATGAAACATGTATTCAACAGTATCTTTTAACAACTGGTGCTGCTGGATCACCTGGATGTCAGTATGGGGGGAAAAATCATTGACCTTTATCTTATTCCTTATACAAAAATTAAGTCAAAATAAATTTTAGACCAAAATGTAAAAGCTGTATCTGTGAAACATATAAACAAAATCATAAAAGTTAAAAAAAAAATATATTGAAATGTACCAAAATTAAAAATATTGGTTCTTTAAAAGGCACTATCCTATCTAATAAAAGAGTAATATGCAAATTAACTGTCACTTTGAGACAAAGATGGAGGTGCCCATAGCAGCCAGGGTGATGCTGGTGGCATTGCCCCAGAAACATGAGCCAAGCTTTCACTCCTCAACCACTGAGGGAGGGAGGGGCCTCTGTGAGCCTGCCCCAGCCACCTGGTAGGAGGGGATGACCCAGAAAAATGGATCTTCTCAGTTCCTGACACTGATGGAGCCCTATGGGTGCCTGGGTCCTCTTCCCACAGCCCCCAGTCACAGATTGGAAGCCCCCTGCCTATAGTGCGGATATGACCAGCGTGGCACCGCTTGGGGGGGGGGCATCTGGTGAGCACCCTATAGACATCAAAGCACTGCTGCAGCAGCTGCCCTCATGAGCACACAAGTAGTATGGTCCGAGGGGGTGGCTCCTGAGGCACAGCTCCTGCAGCAGCTGATGCGCACCATGCTGGCAGGGAAGCGGCACCTGGGACCCTGAGCCCCCAAGTACCTGAGCTGCTGGACATTGTGGGCTGGGGCCCTGAGGAGGCCCCAGGACAAGCATTTTCCCAGAGGCTGTATGGAGGGAGTGGAGGGGCCTCTGGCCAGAGGCTAGGGTGAGGGACACTGGCATCTTTGCATGCTGGGCTAAGAGGACCCCCCTCCCTGGTGCACAAATTTCATGCACCAGGCCTCTAGTTAAAAATAAAAAAACTACAAGTTGGGAAGGAAAAAAATGGTGACAAAGAATGTGTATTCAACTATATAAAAACATTTTGCAACAGAAAAATAACATTAAGAAATTAGCAAAAGATTAAATAGATACCTCACCACAAAAAAACTATATCAAGAGTCATCAAGCACATGAAAAAAGATACTCATCAATTACATGGGATATTTAAGTAAAAACCATAGCAAAATCTTACTATGTACACAGAATTGTGGCTGTGGTTTCTGGCTGTCAAAATTCATTGAATTGTATACTTTAACAGGTGCATTTTACCAAACATAAAGTATACTTTGGGAAAATTATTTCAAAATTTTAGAAGACACTGCCTCCAACTTGAAATACAGAATTTGGGGGCAATATTAATTCCTTTCCATCTGTTCTGGTAGTGGATCTTTATGTTCTAGTACACTAAAAAGGTTGGGTTATCTGTCACTTTCCTTGATTAGAAGCTGGTTTTACTCATTTGGAGCTGACTTTGTCCATTATTCGCTATCTCTGCCCTCCTGGAAGTTACTCCTTGTCCATCTCCCCCTTGCCACCTCTGAAAGTGGTATTAGAAATTACACCCTCCCGACAGCATTTGTAGTTCACTTCGTGGTGGTATAAATCTGGATACTTGAAGACTTCATAGTGTTGAACAAGTAGAGGCATTTGTAGTCTGGGCTCATGGTTCTTGGCCATGTAAATCCCTTAAAAATGTAGGTTTCTAATGCATTTGTTTCCAGTCTGTACCACATGTCATTAACATTCCTAGTCAGAATTGTCAAACTTAATTCCTTGCCTCCTGGCCCTATATATCTCTCTCAATCTAATGGCAGCAATCAAGAGGATATCAAGCTCTCAGGAAAGGCCAGTCCCTTTGATTTGTTTCCATGTTTTGTTTTGGTTTTTAAACAAGGCTGAGTCATATTGTACCTTTTTAGTCCAAAAACGTTCCAATGCTTGGGTTCTAGAAACAACCAGTTTTCCAAACTTTGAGATGCCATATAATGATATTCTATGCCTCTTCATGTCTGACTTGCTAAACAGCCACTTCTTGTCTGAGTTCATTTTTCTTTTTATAACAGGATACATCCACGTGGCCATTAGTGACCAATAAATACTTCTAACACTCTATCATCCAACCTCCTTCCCTGTAACTACAATCTGCCTTAGACCTTATCACAGGCAATGCTTTCCCAAATATTTAGATGCCTAACCTCTAGCTCATGCCACATGCTTGAGGGTTGTTGTTGGTTTGTGTGTGTGTGTGTGTGCGTGTGTGTGCGTGTGTGTGTGTGTGGCAGTTCCTCATGTCTCATAACAATTTAGATCTTATTTAAAGAGTAGGGGCCTGGTGAACAAAAATTTGTGCAGTCGGGAGGTCCATCAGCCCGACCTGTGCCCTCTCACAGTCTGGGACCCCTCTGGGGATGTCCACCTGCTGGTGTGCCTGGTCAGCCTAGGTGAGGGGCTGATGGCTGTTTGTAGGCTGGCCAAGCCCCCCAGTGTGGATCCTCACCCCATTGGGGTGTGGCCAGCCTGGGTGATGGGCTGGGGGCCGTTTTCAGGCTGCCCACAGTCCCTTCAGGTTTTGGGCCCCTACTGGGGTACCTGGCCAGGCCAGGTGAGGGGCTAGTGGCTGTTTGCAGGCTGGCCAAGCCCCCCAGTGGTGTCCCTCACTCCACTGGGGTGTGGCCAGCCTGGGTGATGGGCTGAGGGGTGCTTTCAGGCTGCCCATAGCTCCCATTGACCCAATGTCCCAGCAAGGCTGGCTGAACGTAGGTTTCTGGGGTTTGTTTATCTTCTATAATTGATACACTATTCCTTTAAGCTGGGGCCTCGGCAGTTAACATAACCTTCTCTCTGCTTCAGCTCTGGCTTCTATAATGAAACAATGTTTCCCTTAGAAGTCAGGCCTGGCCTGCTGTTTGCTCCTGTATCTTCTAAGATTGAGACATTTGTTGCAAATATGTTGTTCCCTGTAGTGGAGAGAAGCCCAGGCAGCCGGCAAACAGTTTCACTCCTGTTGCAACGGAAACTGCCTGTTTACCCAGCTTCCATGTTGGCTGGATTAATTTGCATACAGTCGCTCTGATTGGCTGGTGGTGTGGTTTAGGCATCCCAAAGGGATGGTCAATTTTCATATTATGCTTTTATTATATAGGATGCTAGAGGCTGTAAAAGATAAATCCTGAAATCTCGTAGACTTGCTAAGCAGTTTGTTTTTTACTCATGTTGAGGCCATTCATGGCAGGAGCAGGAGTTCTGCTCCATAGTCATTCCTGCCCAGGTCTATTGTGCTCTGCTTTCTTCAGTCTCCAGCATCTAAAGTCTCCCTGGAATTGCCATTCTGCTCAGTGATGGGTTTAGAGTGTCATTTAATGTCTCTGCCCCCATTTCACTACCAGACACAGAGTCCTATTGGCACCTGTAACTTGCAAGGAATCAAAATAAATAAATAAGTATAAAGCCTAGATGTAGATAAAAAGAATTTAGCCAGTCTGCATCAAATAATTTAATGATCTGGTAGTAAGTTAGACACTTGTTATTTAGAGATGTTCCACCAAAAACACAGTTAAATGGAACTATTTTGGATCATGCAAAGTGAAAAAGAAGTCTCCCTCTAATAGTCAAGTCAGTGACAGTGAAGATGAAAATGAAGGCTAGGCCTCCTGTAGGGATGATTTGCAAATGTGTTGGGCTTGAATTGTCCTCATTCAGTCAAAGGTGAAATAAGGTGTCAGCAGGAAGATAAGCCAAAGAAAACATCAGCTCACTTGTATTGTAAATTTTATGGCTTGATGATGGTTCTAAAAAGGAGATTAAGGGGTAAGAATATGTCAGTGCTTATATAGATAGTACTGGGGGGAAAATGCAGCGAGAGAGGCCAACTATTTCTGATAGGTAAAATGTTCCAGTCACTTGGAAGAACATATTTTCTATAATTAAAACAGAAAGGAGGATTCTCTGTACTTTATCACAACCTGGGGACAATATTCTTTAGATCCATTTTGCTGTAACTTTAGTTTCACTAGAATTCTGATTATTACGTTTAGTAGCTATTTGGACCATGACTTAATGAATATTTGCCATAAGCCAGGCACTACTCTATACTCAATTGAAGAACTTAATTTATTTTTCCAACAACTCTTGGGTTTGCATGTCACTGAAGGAGAAGCTGAATGATGCTGATGAAATGACTTGTACAGGAGGCTCCAGGGAACTCGACTGGCAAGCTGGTGAGTTGGATTCTGATGGCAAGTCCCTTGCTCTCAGCTAATGCACTATCCTGTCTGTCACGGGAAAGAGATACTGCTGTTGAACAGGGGGAGATCTGGTATAGTGCAAAGTGATATCTTCAATGTAAGTAATAGATTTATCTTCTAGTGTGAGTCTTAATGTTTTTTGGAGTGCACCCTCTATCTTTGCAGATGGGGGGAAAAACTCAGTATTATGCATTCATTGGTTTATATTGTTATTAATAGGATGCTTAGACGTCTGCCTACTCAATACCAGATGCAACTCTTCATTTTGTGTAAGAAGCGTGTCACAGATGGTCTCAGTATTTCTTTGTGTGCTCCCTAGATCTGAGATTATGTCCAAAATCACCTGTTGCAAGGGTACAGTGTGCACCTCTCTCCATTAGGAATAAATCATTGATCTGGTCTTTGGTATCTTATGGTACGATGATTAATTCTATTAGGACCACAAAAACACTAGGAACAATTTGAATTAAATATGCAATATGTACATAAATCAGTTCTTGTCTCTAGACCTGAACATCTCATCAAATCTGAAAGTTCTTATAACCCCGATAACAAACTCTTTCTTCCATCCTGATGCTCCTGTAGAGTTGTTCTTGCTGGACTAAGTACCAAAATAAATAGATAATTTTGCATAAACAAATTTCATTACTCCAACATTTTAAAATTTAATGAACTATATGATCCATTGTGTTCTCTTTAAATATGACCAATATTTATTCCTATACTGGTTTTGCAGAGCTCTTATGCGATCTTATTCTGTTTGGACTTGTCAGTTTGATCAGTCTCTCTCTTGTTGTGCTTAAAAATAGACCCTATCTACCAGGATTTGGCTTTTGTCTTGTAGTATCTTGTAAAACTGCGTGATAGATAAAAAATTTAAGTGGGAAGATGAAAGTTGAGGAATCAGTTAACTAAGTGAATAATTGAGATTTCTGTTTTATTTGATGCCTTCCCTGTTACAGCTTTAAATATAGAATTTCTATGGTTCTACCTGAACACAAAGCCTTTTAATTCAACTAGTCCTTTACCATTTTCTACCATTCCGGGATTCACAATCTAGCAGTGTAAACAGAAATGTTGACAGAGCAAACAACTAGAGTGTAAATTGATAAAATTCAATCAGACAATTTTTCTAAAGTGACCACTTTTAAGCCTCTACTATTTTTGTTCTGTTCTTCTCTCTGATGAGTGCTTGTCCAGCCCTATGTCTATTTTCTTCTTTTGTAAAAGAGCTTACAGGTAAAAAAAAAAAAAAAAAAGGGCTGCACAATATTACTGATTCACACTGAATCACATTTAAAATCAATTTAGACTAGCTTGGATATCAAGGAAATGCACTTATTTATATCCTGCCATAGCATCCCAATATTAAGAAAAAAATTGAATCGAGAAGCACACAAATAACCTTGTCTCCCACTTGGGGAACTCTATAAAATTCCAGGAACATGAGCTGATATTTTAGTAACTACAGCAATGTTATCAAATGTAAGCATACCAGGCATTCTTTGCCAAAGTGAGTCTACAAACACTGGGATCTCCTATCAGCGCTGTTTTCATAGGAGACAGCTTTAACAGGGTGAAAAATGTAAACAGTAAGGAGCAATGCAGAAGAGGAGTTTGAAGTCTCAATATCTCATCCTCTGCTTTTCTTCTGTTACTGTGATTGACAATTTTTGGACATACTAGCAGAGACTCATTTGGCCTCTTCATGCCTCAGTTTACAAGCAAACTTGTAAGAAATTCCTGTGGTGATTTTTGAATGATGTCTTTGTTAATTTTTATCCACAGTAGTGGACGGATGGTATCTATGGACACAGCAGTGACTAAGACAGTATTTTTGCTTTGGGACCCAGGTGTCTAATCTCAAGCAGAGTCCCTGGGAACATCGCTAAGGGGCTTGAGGGCTGAGAAGTAGAGGAGACCTGAGACCCTGAGGGCTGGGCAGGGGCCAGGAAGAAGCCAGGCTGTCCAGCACATCCTCACTGACTGCTGGATCTACCATCAGAATCAGGGAATTCCATCCCAGCCCAGCCCAGTCTCTATTTCACAACAACACCGAGCTCTTGCTTTCTGCCCAGCCCTGAGATGGATGGTGCTGGGGACACAGGAGTGACAAAGACTCTGCCTTCTGGGGGCTCCCACTCAAGTGGGGAAGAAAGACAAACGAGGTCAGAAAGGACTTCCTGGGGGAGAGAACTTCTGAGATGTGCAGGACTAGTAAGGGTCACCAGGAAAGAGGAAAGAAATGTGGAAGGCTGTGTGAGGAAAGCAGTAGTAAGGCACCCTCTCTCTCCCCTCCCCGGAGAAAAGAGAGTTGGAGTGGCTGATCCTCCTCTAATCCAGTGGTTCTCAAGCAGGGTTCATGGATCAGTCGGCAATGTCTAGAGACATTGTGTGTGTGTGTGTGTGTGTGTGTGTGTGTTCATAGCGTGACCGACCTGAAAATCAGCAGATAGTTCTCATCCACATTAACTGTAGATTTTTATAAGTGGTGATAGGTACATAGGTAACCAACATTTAGAGCTTGTTTAGTGAATCTTATCTTCATTATGTTTTCTGGACAACCATATCCAGATGCACAGGGGACCCAGTGTGCAACAGTGTCCTTTTCCTGGCATTGTCTGGCCTCCTATGAATGGAAGGTCCCTCTGGGCAAAGCACCCCCCTCCCTGCATGGGATTCCGAGGAAAGAGGCAGAACATGCCTTGGGGAGGCCCCCTTAGTCCCACCTCTGCCTTTGTACCTGACCCTCACAGCTTCCCAAGCCATGTAGGTCCTATGCCACCTACTTCGGGGTTTTTCAATATGTTCCTTTTAATTAACCCAAGACCCTCACTGTACTCTGAAACATCGGAGTGTGGTGTACATTGCTGTTCTAATTTTTCAAATTTCTCCTAAATAAATAGAAAACTTCACATAAAATGGTAAATCTCAAAATAGTGACACTAGAAATTAACTACCCCTAGTGTACAATTGTTCACATTATATACCATTGACTTTTTAAATAACCCATATTAAAAATAAAGTATTTTTTCTTTTATTAAATTTATGAGATGCCATTTATTACAACCAAGTCATTCCCTCAAAACTTAAAAGTAAAGTGACTCTGAGTAATAGACTGGGGAAGAGACAACTTTTCAGAAGAGCCTGGCGAACATCCTAGGCTAAAATAGAGTCTTCTCTTTGTGTCCCAGTGTTTAAAACACCTAATAAATCATTCTCATTTGAACCTCAGACTGCCCCAGAAAAGGCCAGGGTGGATGTCATTCTTCTCGTGAAAAACCAAGAAATGGAAGCTCATAAAGTTGTACGTGTCCAAACGCACAACTCTAGCTTGTGATGATGGCTAGAGTCCAATCTGTTATCACCACTCCACTCCCTATGATTACAATCTAGCCTTCTAATTAATGCAATAAAATGGTTAAGATCTTGATTTCTGGAGTCAAAGAAAATGGGTTAAAATACTGGCAGTATCATTTATTTGCTAGAAGGAACTGGGCAATTCGTTTAATCTCTCCATCTCAGTTTCTTTATCTTTAAAATAGGGGAAATGCCTATGTGAAGTGCCCATTGTATAGTGCCCCAGTATATAACAGCCACTCAATAAATATTTGCTAATGTAATCAGCTTTCTCCTTTCTGCTCTAGAGAGGCAGCCTCAGAAAATTAGTAAAAGCTTGGCTTTGGAATTAGAGAGGTGATTTCTGATTCCTGCTTTATAGTATGACCTTTATAGGAATTACTTACATGTAATCTCTTCTGGCCAGTTTTTTCACATGTAAAACTGCAGTAGTAGTTAGGTGGGCATGAGAAGAGGAGGAATGATAGGCCAGGTGCAGAGGGTCACCAGGATGGAGAGCCCCGGGTGCTTAGGAATGAGCAAAACTACAAGCCCTTGCATCACCACTCTCTTAAGCATTAACCCCTGGAGATGACATTTAGGCCTCAGCTAGGTTTCAGCTCCAGGCCCAGAGAAGCAACATAAGCAGATGGAGCAACACCATGGCTGACATTAGGACCAGCTGCATTGACTAATGACCCCTTGGAGGTTATTACTCTCCTTCTTTCTTCTACACTGGAAGGGTTCTTCTACTACCTCTTTAATTTTCTAAATAAACTTCCCTTAGTTTGAGTTCCTTGGCTCTGAATTCTTTCAAGCCAAACTCAAGTACCAGGGTCCAGACTAACTCATCACTAACACATGGTGCTGTTTTTCTGCCACTAACAAAACCTTGATACTATGATGATTAAAGTCCTGATCGATAGAAGGGAGGCCCCATAAATGTTCATATCCTTTATTTCACCTTGAACCTTCTGCAAAAAAAAAAAAGTGTTTACTAAATACTTACCTTTATATTATGCATTTTGCCCCCTACTTGTATAAGGCATCTTATTCAACAATGGATTATCAGCACTGAGGATGGTGCCTGCATCTTATTAGGCATCCAGCAAATATGTCTTGAACTATGCATTTCATGTTATGAGAGGGGAAAATTCTCTGCAGCTTGGTATGGTCAGGGAAGAGTTCATGAAGGAGATAGAATTTAAGTGGATCTTGAGTAATGTTTGGAGAAGATAGTCACCATATAAGAATACAGAATGGTATTTATGAGACCTGCTCACGATGTTCAGCAGCTCACAAAACCTGTACTTCAACTACGGGGAAGAGAAATGATTCTCGTAGATGTTCTGGAGATGATAGTCTTTGGACACTGGAGAATTTTGAATTCCAAGGCAGAAGTGATACGTTTCCTGGAAGGAACCCAAGGAAAAGTGAGCATAGTGCAGTGGCTTTAGAAATATAAAAGACAAATAAAAGTGATCTTTTCCATTATCTGAAAAGAGTGGTAGACTGGTCCTTAGGCTGTGTTCAGAATATAATTTCATAAAATTGGCTTCCCATCCATATATCATTCTACATTTGATTCTAACTTTTCTATTTGGATGGAAATAATTCCATTAATATTAATGATATTCCACACACACATAAAAAGAAGCTTTGGAAACATCACTAACTTGTAACTACAGGTTATAATAAAACATTGCCAGAAGAGAAAGTCTGTTTAATAACAGGAAAAAGTGCAAAGGCATTAACTGGTGCTCTCACAGGCTGGCATGTTGCCACTGGAGGTGTTGACAAGTTTGAGTCTCGGTTGACATGGTGAAAACATGGTGGCAGAGATTCATGGGGAGTTTTTTTCTCCATAGCACCCCTTGACTACAGGTGCAAAGTTATCTCATTGCTAAGGAAAGGCTGTGCTTGGCCTGAGTTAAAAGTGCTAAGGACATGGAAACTCTATGAGCAAAGGTTTTTCAGGGGTGTGAGTGCAGGTGTTCTGATTTTGAAATTTCCTCTTGAGGCTGCCTCCTACATGTTAGAGGACGATGTCTCACTTCTCTGTTTATTCTCATGCTTGATTGAGCTGGAACAGAATGAGGTTGATCTGAGAGCTTCAGATTACGTTTTCACTACTTGCTTGAAAGGACTTTACCTATACACACACTCTTTCACTTTCTTGTTTCTTTTTTTAAAACATCTCATTTCTATTCCAAATGACGATACTCTGGAACTTGTCACCATCTAGATCTACTGTTCTGTACCTGAAATCTTCAACTCAGTCACTCCACTCTCTGACCACAACCTCTTAGTTACGGTCTCACCATCTGTTTGTTATATGACCTCATGGGAACTTGTAATTCTAGGACCCTTTGCTATATCTTTATCTATCTGCTGCAGGTGGGCAGTTATGAGCGAGGGGTCCCGGACTGCAAGAGGGATCAGGCCTAAGCCAGCAGGCTGATATCCCCCAAGGAGTCCTGGACTGCAAGAGGGCTCAGGCCAGGCTGAGGTCCCCCTCCCGCCACTCCTCAGTCCCCTTTAGTTTTTACATAATATACCAACTCCCTTTTTAGATAGTGCGATAACTTACCTTAGGGACCAGTATAAACTAGTAAGATAATTGTTTTCCTGAAATAAGGAAGTTGTAGCTCTGGATATGTTGGCTTTTGCAACAACACCAGAGTAAATCTAAATGATAGATATTTAAATTGTGGGTTCATTTTTTGGGAAATATTTAAATGCTTTCAACATCAGAAGCTACAGATATAAATATAAATTTTACCATATCTCCTAAACAAATAGATCTTAAATGCATGATTAACTTACCCTTCTGGATTCTTCACTTGAGTCTATTTTAAACTGTGTGAATAATTGGTAATTAACTCGACATTTAAACATCTCTATTCTTGGAAATAATAGTGGTTCCATTAACTACAAGGTTCCTTTTAAAGATAAACTCTGTTTTATTTACCATTTAATATCCTTTTATATCTCTGGGACTCACACACACACTCATACACAAATGAATTACTGTTTTTCCCTTAAGCTAATATATATCTGATTTTGAATTACCACCTATTTCTAAACAAAATGTTTACATGAGAGGAACTTATCACATATGAGAAAAGTGGTTACAGAAATTTAGGATTGTAAAGTAAATTCTTCCAAATAGGATATTTTGGGGGTTTATACTAATAAAAATCTAAATCTCCTTCTAATTGACCTACTCATTATACAAATAATATCAAAGGGAAATTTAGGAAAATTTATTAAGAAATTAAAGCCAGCTCACTAGTGAACAAAGTAGCTTCCAAATTATTATTATTATTATTATTATTATTATTATTATTATATTAAGAGTTTGGTTTCTTTTTCCTAGAAGAAGAGGGGACTGGCCAGATGACATTTTGAGGTTCTCTCAAAGTTGTGTTCTTGCTGTTTACCTCCCTTTATCATCCTTTTCCATCCACTCATCCCCCTTTCCAGTATATTTTCTTTTCTTCCTCCCTCCTGCCCCTTCCCCTGCCCTTTTCACAATCATTAAGAAACCACAAACAAACATTCTTTGACCCTACCTTCTCCTCTGGCCATCGGCCTATATCAGGATTTTCTTCAGTCAAACTTATTTAAATGGCAACATTTCCTAGTCTTTTATATTTCCTCAACTTTTATTTACTCTTCCACATTGTAGTCTGCCTTTTACCCATCTTTCTGTGGAATCTATATTCAGTAATGTAACCAAGAACCTTTATTATTATATCTGGGGAATGTATCTCAGTCTTTCATGTGCTCTCAGCAGCAACTGCTATTATTGAAAACATCTCTTGATACTATCTCTTCTCTTGAAACTTCAGCCTTAGAATGATAAAACCAAGCTAATGTGTTTTTTGGGTCAGTCCCATCCAGGAAAAAAGAGAAAGAGTTGCAGGCAAAACAGCACAATCAAACAGGACTGAGGGTCTCAGGGTGCTGCCTCCTCAGGGTGCTGCCTCCTCAGCGCATCAGCAACTGCTAACAGTCATCTCCTTCTCATGTTGATCTCAAGCTCCCAAAGGAGAGAATTGAAAAAAGGGGAGGAAAGGAGAGCCTGGCAGAGAGAAGGGAATTGAGAACGTTGAGCAGCTTTGTGTGATTTGTAAGGCCATTCTCTGTTCTGTTTATTAGACTAGACTCTGAGCCAAGGGTAAGCTCATGCTGCAATAGATTGCCACTGGGGAAAAAAGAAGTCCCTATAACAGCCATCACACCATCGTGGAAATCAGACATCATGCTATCTAAGGCCAAAGGCCTTTGAATGATCTTCTTTAGTAAACTTACTCCCAGGGCCGAAAATCTTCTGTCCAAGAATCTCCTATGATGTATTAAAACCTGCATATTTTTTAATATTTCTTATTTAAGTATTTGTTTTAAGTTGGAGGGGCTTGACATTGCAATTGAGATAGATTTTAATTGTTGAAAATTATTTCTTCTGGTACTTTTAGTTATTCTTTATTCTTTACTAACTTCTCCTTAATTATTCCTTTTTTTTTTCCTGCTCATTAAATGTTGGTGTGTTTTTCAAAGCCCCATTATTTCTATCCTCTTCTTTTCTTACTTTGTATGGTCAATCTAGGTTACCTCATTGTTTTTATTCTGAATCTGTGGATCTATCCAAGGCCTGTCTTTCAAAGTTCAAGCCCACAGTGCTCCTGTATGTCTAAGAGAGCCCTCAAGTAAACGGGGCCAAGAGAGACATCCTGTGTTTTTGTTTCTGATGACATAGCAGACTAAGTTAGTGGGGAGCCTCCCCAATTACAAAAAAAATAAAAAAAAATAGAAAGCAGATATGGCCTTGAGCCTACATGAGACAAGCAGATGAAATTGAGATGCCCGGAGAAAACAGGGAACTGGGAAGACTACCTCATCCATGAGATGGGGAAAGAGCACTGAATGGGAAAAGTAGACATACCTGGGCAATTAGAACTTGGCAGTTTGTGCCTACAAAGTTATGGAATACAAATGGTGCAGTCATACCCTCACTGAAAAAGTAAGTATAAACTGGTTCTAGGACAATAAAATAAATGTTGCAGAATTTTGAAAACTTGGGTACCTTGAATTTTTTAGAAAACAATCCCTACTGAAGGTGATTTCATAGTCAAAGGAACAAATCACAAATTGGTGACTCGGGGACTCCAATTTTATGTTTCACAAAAATTGTCATCTTGAAATCCTTTATTTTGTGTGGAATATTGCCTTGTGCTGGGACTGACACATAATGTTTACTCACCTTCCATTGGTGAGAATTGGTCAATGACACCACCTTGTTACAAGGGGCTGGGTAACATGGTCTATCACTTTGTCCAAAAGAGTGTGACAATCTTGTGAGCATATAATATAGCAACAACCTTTGCTACATTGTCCTACATATATTAGTAAAAATTACTGATTCTGCCTTGGATACCATTAGTTATCCATCTTCTGCCTTCTAATGTCTTTAAATTTGCTTAGGCTATTTTGTTCTATCACTTATAATACTGCAATAACCTCCTAAGAAGCCATCTATTTCCCACTACCACTGTTAGAATCCTTTGGTTTTGAATAACACTAGCTGTAGCTAACCTAGTACAAATTGGGAAACTATTAAACAGGGCTACATATCATCTTATGGACTGCAGAAGTATTCGTGAAGCTAGGTCCAGGGAAGTCCTGGGAAAAGAGATTGAAAGAGTGTCAGGATTGCAAAGCCAGTTGTCAAGTATCCACAGTTGGCCTTTATCTTCTTTGGCCTCTATGCAAGAGAACTTGTTTCCCTCCTGATCCGCATGGTGTTTTCTATCTTCATGCTGTAATTGTATTTAGTTTTTTCTCTGATTCATTGGTAGCTTTGGCATGTAAGTGATTTCTGTAATAATCCAGGTAGACTGAGTACTTGAAATCATTTTGTGGCTAAGAACCCCCTTTGGTGTCTCCAGTTCTGTCTGGATTGGTGCCTTTCATCTGAACCTGATTAAATAAATAGTGCGTTAGTCTCATTGATGAACCTCCAAGTTGCATGTCATCCTGTGAATATCCAGCTCGGTCACATATTGGAATGACAGCCCTTTCTCACATAATCAATTGTCTTCCTAATGCTTACCTTTCAACTACTTCTGATGTTCTCTTACCATCTATTTTAATATTGTTTTTTTTACCCACAAAGGTGGGCTTCCTACCTACTGTCCGCCTCACTCTCCTGTGTGGAGAGAACTATAGTTCTCAGGCATTTAAAGAATTCTGCATCCTGCCACAGTTGGGGACTATACTTGACCACGTTCCAGATATGAATTATACTCTTGTGGGGGGAAAAAAGATCAGTATAGAATAAATAATTTGCAGTCTCCATATGTTCTATCAAGTTTTTATTATGTGAATTTGTAAAAATAAGCAGCCAAGTGAATCATGAGCTTCTTTACTGAAATATTCATAGCCATCTAGCCAGCAGCTAAACCAAGTTCAAGAATGAGCCAAAGACACAACTACCGTTGGTATGATTTAGTGGTACAGGGAGTAGAAACAGCTGCCATCTGCAAGATGCCTCTTATTTCAAAACTCTTCATTATATTATTCAGTACAAGTAAAAACTAAACTGAAAAATACAATAGAAATACATGGAAATTTGAAACTAAAATCTCTAGGAGAAATCAGGAACGACAGACAGCACTTTTGGAAAGAAGGAGATATTTTATCTTTGGAAAACCTACGCAATGAAAATGTGTGTGTATTGGGAATGAATTAATCTTTCACAATGTCCTGGGCACTTTTAAAATTCTCTTTAGATCCACTGTTGAGCGGGCGGAAGAGAAGAGCTTTTAGTGTTCCCTATAATCTCTCCCTGCTTTATCTGTGCTGCCGTGGCAGACCTCTGCAAAGAATCCCAGGCAGAGTTTCTGGGAGAAGTCTTCTTAAATTGCAGGTCATCTGAAAGGGCACTGAAAACCTCACTTGACATATGAGGGATGGGACTAGATGATCCACCATTGCTGGTTATAATGATCTCTGATTCAATGTATGTGTATATACTCATCTTAAGTCCACAATACATACTTTCTTTTTTAAAAATTATATTTTTATTGATTTCAGAGAAGAAAGGGGAGGGAGAGGGAAAGAATCATAGATTGGTTGCCTCCTGCATGCCCCCTACGGGGATTGAGCCCGAAACCCAGTCATGTGCCCTTGACCAGAATCGAACCCAGGACCCTTCAGTCTGCAGGCTGATGCCCTATCCATTGAGCCAAGCCAACTAGGGCCATGCTTTCTTTAAAACTTCTTTTAGAATACATTACATTTACTTTCTTATGTATGCCTGATGAATTTAAAAATCTGTAATTTGCATTACAATTTCATAAGAGAATTTCCACAGACCACATAACCAACATAGGACAGAAGCTATGCAACAACAATACCTTTACATGAGGAGTCCATGCTAACCAATGCAGCTCCCTGACCTGGAGAGGCAGCTAGAAGTTGATTGCTAGGTATTTCTTGATGTTTACTTCAGGCTGCTTGCAGCTAGAATGATTATGTGACAGACTGCATCTTGTCTTGTCTTTTCCTGCTCTGTGGTTAAGCCCTCTGCATCCTGAGGGATTAGGAACCACCTGCTAGAAAACAGGTTAAGTGAGCCTTCAGGGCAGAGAGCAGGTGCAGGGAAGTCCTGTGTTTGGGAGTTAGAAAGGAATCTCCAAGGTCATTTAGTAAAAATGTCCCATTTTTCAGATAAGGACACTGAGATTCAGAGTTGCCCAAGGCTACATAGAAAGTGCACAACAATCTGAGACTACTATTATATCATTATGTTTTCTTCATTGACTCATGATTTACTTAGAAGTTAAGTTCCAAATACATGGAGATTACAAAATAGTTATTAGCTATATCAATATCTTAATATAAGGTCAGAGGATTTATTTTAATGTTTAAAAATTTTGAGACCCCTTTTATAGCCTAGAATATGGGTAACTTTTTGTAAATGTTTTTTCTTAAAATGTTATCTGGTGTAACATCAACACAACTATATGTATTTTATTTTGATTGTTCTTTGCATGGTATACAATTGGTTAGAAAATATTTGTAAGATATACCTCTAAGAGTTATTTAGTTAATTAAAAAATAGCTCCTAAAATACTGGCAAAAGTACAATTATGCCTTTTGGAATGGGGACAAAGCTCACAATACATGAACAAACAGAACATCAACTATATTAAATAGTACTAAATAGCATGTTCTCATGTGTGTGCGGGAGAATGTGTATTTATCAGGGTAAAGCTACACATCCAGCTGTTTTGAGTAGTTTGTCCTAGGTAATGGAATTTTGGTGATTTTTCTTTCTTTTCTTTTTTTTTCTATTTATCTTACAATTTTCTAAAATGAGATTCACATTTTGTGTTTTTGTTTTGTTTTTTTAAAACATATTATATTGATTTTTTTACAGAGAGAAAGGGAGAGAGATAGAGAGTTAGAAACATCGATGAGAGAGAAACATCGATCAGCTGCCTCTTGCACACCTCCTACTGGGGATGTGCCCGCAACCAAGGTACACGCCCTTGACCGTAATCGAACCCGGGACCCTTCAGTCCACAGGCCGACGCTCTATCCACTGAGCCAAACCAGTCAGGGCTTGTTTTTCTTTTTAATCTTTTTTTTTTTTTAAGCTTAAATGGGGAAGAGTGTCAAATGCATTAAAAAAAAGTTAAGTTATATCTGGATGAAGAGAACTTTGTTTTTTTTTTTTAATTTGCATACTATGTTTTTATTTTATTTTATTTTTTTTTAATTTTTTTTAATTTTTTTTTATTTCATTGCTTAAAGTATTACAACAAGTGATAGATAAGTATTACAACAGATGATAGATAGATCTCCATTTTTTTTCCCTTGCCCTTCCCCCCCTTCCTCCCTAACCCCCAGTTTCCCGTGTCCACTGATTATGCTCCTATGGATGCATGCAAGTCCTTCAGTTGATCTCCCAACTCCC
>PVJC01035694.1:0-18116 GCA_004026665.1 Murina feae
GGACAGGGATAGGTCAGCAAGCCCTGCACAGTGTCTGGGCAGGGGTCCTGTGCCAGGTGAGGCTGTAGGTGTCTGTGTAGGATGAGATCTGGACTTAAAGCAGAGGGTCAGGACAGGCGCCCCACCACAGGTTCAGGAAAGGTTTTCCATGTAAGTTCACGACTGAGGTTCACATTGAGAGTTGGATCACGGGTTCCTGCGGACTCTGTGGTGTGGGACGTGAGGTAGGGATGTGTGCAGAGTGACGTCAGGGGTCAATATCAATAATGTAAGCAAGGTCTTGAACTCAATCACGGTTCCCAAAGAGTTTGAAGATGGAGGTTTCTTTTTTTATATGTAACTAGAGGCCCAATACACAAAAATCTGTGCACTCAAGAGGGTCCCTCGGCCCAGCCTGTGCCCTCTCGCAGTCTGGGACCCCTTGGGGGATATCCACCTGCTGACTTAAGCCCACTCCTCTGGGGATTGGGCCTAAACTGGCAGTCAGACATCTCTCTGGTAGCTCAGAAGCCCTTGGGAGATGTCCACTTGCCAGTGGGGAGCAGGTCTAAGCTGCAGTCGGACATCCTTAGTGCTGCTGAGGAGGCAGGAGAGGTTCCCGCCACCACTGCTGTACTGGCACCCGTCAGCCTGGCTTGTGACTGAGCAGATCTCCCCCTGTGAAAGTGCACTGACTACCAGGGGGCATCTCCTGCATTGAGTGTCTACCCCCTGATGGTCAGTGTGTGTTATAGTGACCAGTCATTTCCAGTTGTTCTGCTATTAGGGTCAATTTGCATATTATCCTTTTATTATATAGGATAGAGGCCTGGTGCATGGGTGGGGGCCAGCTGGTTTGCCCTGATGAGTGTCCCAGATTGGGGTGGGGGGCTCCACTGGGGTGCCTGGCCAGCCTGGGTGAGTGGCTGATGGCTGTTTGTAGGTTGGTCAAGCCCCCCAGTGGGGACCCTCACACCATGGGGGTGTGGCCAACCTGGTGAGGGGCTGAGGGCTGTTTGCAGGCTGGCCACACCCTCTTCAAGGTGGGGGTCCCCACTGGGGTGCCTGGGCAGCCTGGGTGAGGGGCCGTTTTCAGGCTGGCCATGCCCACAGGCTGGAAGCACGTATCTGGGATTCATTTAACTTCTATAATTGAAACTTTGTAGCCTTGAGTGGAGCTCAGGGCCAGCTAGGGCAGGGAGAAGCTTGGCTTCCTCCATTGCCAGGGTAACCCAAGCCTCCTGCTCACTCCAGTTCTGTGGCCACTGCCATTTTGTGACGAAGTTAGTGAGTGATGGTTAATTTGCATATTACTCTTTTATTACATAGGATACTAGAGGCCCAGTGCATGAATTTATGTATGGGTTGGATCTGCTGGCCTGCCCCAATTGTGACCAATCAGGGTGGGGCAGTGGGGAGGAGGGGACATAGGATGTTGGCCAGCAAGCCCCAACCCCAATTGAAGTGTTGGGGGTCAATCGGGGGCAGGGACAGCTGGGGGAAGGGGCCATGAGTGGTTAGGGGAGTCATTTGGGGCCTGATCTGGGCTGATTGGCAGCCACGGTGCATGTCATAGCAACCAGTCATTCAGGTCATTTTAGTCATTGCTCCATTATAGTCACTGGGCTTTTATGTATATAGATACTTTTATTTTGTTCAGAGAGGAAGGGAGAGGGAGAGAGAGATAGTATCATCAATGAGGAGAATCATTAATCAGATGCCTCCTGCATGCCCCTACTGGGGACTGAGGAAGTTATGCAAGTCCTGAGATGTTTTCCCAGCCTCCACCCATCAAGCCCATTGTACAGTTGTAGTGGTTGATGGGTATGACAGAAGACACACATAAAAAAAAAACCGTCTCTCTACCAAAGCTAGCAAAGAAATGTCCAGAGTTAAAGAATCATTCCCCTTGGTTATGAAACTCCTCTTTTAAATTATGATTATTCATGGCATACAACTAATTGAAGAGTGACATCTATGTCCTCTGCCCTTAAGTTTAGACAGGATGATGACTGTTTGGATCAATTGATTAGGTAGAAGTAGAACTCGGTGCTGTTTGACTCTGTGTCAAAAAAAAAAAAAAAAGACTCTGAAGCTTCTGTGTAGTTCTCCTGAAATGGTCACTCTCAGAATGTTCCCTTTTGGAATTCAGCTGCCCTTCTCTGCAAACCTGAGCCACATAACAGGTCATGTGTAGGGGCCTTGGTTAACAGATCTTGCTGAACCCAGCTTCTAAGGCATCCCCACCCAGGCTCCAGCTGGATGAGTGAAGAAATCTCTAGATGACTGCAGCATCAGCATTCAAGCCATCCCAACTGAAACCCCAGACATTGGGGAGCAGAAACATCCCTGCCATACCTTGTCCAAACTCCTGGCTTTCCCTGTGCAGGCCAGACTTCCTGCCTCACACCTGCTCAGAGCAGCATAAACAAGAGATGCAAGTTCACTTGGATGTACATGGTAATCTGCCTCATGCCTTCCAACTTAAGGACTGTGAGCTCCTTGAGGTCACACACACATGGCTTTGTACCTTCCCAAGGCTTAAAATAGTGTTTGGCATATAGCCTGGCAGTACCTGGTATACAGTAGGAGCTCAATTATTTCACACATTTATAAATGGATCACTGTGAGTAAAGTCTCTCCATTATTGTCTTTATAATTCCAAATTCTGCTCTTCCTTAAGTTCAGAAGAACAATTGTCTGGTGCATTCCTCAGTGCATTTCTCAGTGCATTCCTCACACCTGTTGGTTTTGAGGTTGGTTGCCTGAAAGTGAAGTCCCAGCTCCACTTCTTTCTGGCTGTGTGATTTTGGGTGAGCTAATTGCATTTCTATGTCTCAGTCTCATCATCTGTAAAATGGAGATAATAATTGTACGCCATTTAACATTTAGTAATCACTCATGGCTGCTAGCTATTTTACTGTTGTTGTTGTTGTTGTTGTTGTTACTACTAGGGCCCTGGTGCACAAATTCATGCACATTGAAAGGAAATTAACTAGAAGAAATGTTTTATTATCACTATTCACCCTTTTTCTATATTAGAAGTGTCAACCAAATTCATGATCAACAATGACAGATGGAAACACATGCATGCAATTGGCGCCAGTGAGAGCTTAATATGTATTATGCACATACAAGTTACTTAGCCATATATATATATATATATATATATATATATATATATATATATATATATATATATATAACTTGCTTAATTAGACCTGCTTTCTGATTTAGCTAAACTTTTTCTAGCCCAGTGAAAGGGTAAAATATTTAACTGCAGCAGTGTCTGACTATATTCTGCACAGTGAGAAAACCTGAAGTCATTTTCAAGGTCCACCATTTCTTCTTTTCAGTCAGGTCAAGTTTCTAAACTTTCTAAATCTCCATTTTCCATCTAATAAAAAGAAAATAGGATTTCACCAAGTCTCCTATCTACCTGTTCCAGGACTTCTATGGGGACCAAATGAGATGATGCATAGGAAAATGCTTCACAGATATTTGGTTACAGTGTGAAATTTGTGCACCTGGCTATAAAGCAAGTCATGTTCCTGAGCTGAAGAAACTCCAAGGAGGCTAGTCACTAGGGAGAGGAAGCTGGGCATTGCTATGTGATGTCATTACCTGGTGCCCACAGCCACCGTTTCAGGGCTGGGCTGTGGGCCACATTTTGTGCCATGCAGTCTCAGCAGCATTGATTGCAATTTGGTGGGGTGTCACTCTGGGGTGGTGGCGGGGCCTGTGTCCCACTCGGGGGAAGCCAAGTGTTGCTTTGTCAACACCATATCCATGGTGCCATTTTTTGTAAATGGTCAGTGCATGTCATGGCAACATTGAGTGTCTACCCCCTGGTGGTCAGTGCAAATATAGCAATTAATCAGATGGTTGGAGGGACACATAGCATATTAGCCTTTTATAGATAGATAGATAGATAGATAGATAGATAGATAGATTATTATTAAAGGCAATGCCTCTAGGAACCAAACTGCAAAATCCCCCTTCTCATAAAACAACTCCAAAAAGATGTTCCTGACTCTGAACCAGCTGTTGCCAGTGCCCATGGCAATTCTCTTCACTTGGCTGTTTTATTTGTTGGCCTTAGTTACAAGCAGACTTGCTGAGTTTGCTACTCGTCAAGCATCTGTACAAATCATGCACTGGCATTGGGGATTTATAAATTCTGTTGCCTTTACCACAATGACTCTTGGGTGCACAAGAATCACCAGGGTAGCTTGCTTAAAATGAAGAGTCTAAAACTCAGCTTTAGCCAATCTGGAATAGGGCCAGAAACCTGCTCTTTTAATAATCCTGCTCAGGTAGCTCCAATGCAGGCGTCCATGGAAGCTCTGTTCCAGCAGATGGTCTTAAAACAAGCACCACCCAAACCTGAAGGCAGCACTGATTACTCAAATAAATGGATTGCATTTTTTAACACAAATTGTTTAACACATATTATCCAAAAAATTAAAATTCACAGGATAAACATATATTTAAAGAATGTTTGCTTCTATTTTAAATAATATGCTTGCTACATTTTTCTTCAAATTCCAGACATCATCTAAGGTGAAATGCTGCTAAATTTAAAGCAATGGGTCCAATAGTTAATCTGAAAACAAATTTGATATAATATATTAATATATGACAATAACTAAACTACAGAATGCCTAAAATATCTGGAAACACAGAAAATAGTTTATTTATAAATACATATATAAAAATACTCCAGAGGGTCCAGAAAGTCTAGAAACATTTGAAAATGTAGCTAATATACTGCTTGATAGTAAATTTATCCTGTGTTTCCTGATTGTTCATAAACCTTGTAAAATGTCATTACATCATGAGTTACATAATTCATATATATCAGAGCCTGCATCAAGTCCCCCTCCCCCTCTTCCTCCTTTCTTTTCTTTCTTCCATCATTCCTCCATTCCTTTCTTTTTCTTTCCACAATGACTCCCCAATCTAAAACACGCACAGCACTCTTCTCTGCACAAGTACAATGAATATTTAGAGGGGGAGGTGTTATCCAAAAAATAAAAGGCAGAATCCCTGCTCTTAAGGAGCATTCTCCTTGGGGTGTAAAATATAAATGTGACACATTTAAATATTATTTTAAATCAGCATCTCAGTTAGGTGACTGATTGAGAAAGTATGCAGTATAAAATTTGGGGTTAGAGGTGTCAAGCTGTCCGGGTGGATCCAGATCATTTCAAAGCATTTCATTATGGGAAGACTTTCTTCACTCTCTCTCTCTCCATCTAGGACACAATTACACAAACGTACAACAGCAGGTTGCAAAAGAATCCTATGACACAATGAGAATTTTTTTTTAACTTTTCAAATTTAATATGATGGGTGAATTTGACTCGAGGGCATTATGTTTGATTCTCCATGCTGTGCGAACTGTCCCAACTCAGGGAAGAGAACAATGGCATGTCACCCAATTTTTATGCTGACACTGGTTGGCTATTGACGTAGGCAGGGAAGTGAACTTTTCCATCTTGTTTCTCTTGATTCTTTTCATGCAGATTACTTCTTTGGGGAGGTGAAGAGGTAAAGAGATATTTTCAGTATCTAGAAAGCAGGAGAGAGAAGAAATTTCCTTGGTTAAGTTTATACTTTATCATCCAGTTATCCTGATCAAGGGAGTCTGCTGGGACAAAGCCTTGGGCTTTTAAAGAGATTGTACAGGGTCCCACTCTTCATGAGAATTTGCCTAGAGCAGAATTGCCATCTGGGAATGGATAATTTTTTATTGCCGTGACTGTCCTAAGTATTCTAGGATATTTAGCAGCATTTCTGGCCTCTACTATCTAAATACCAGTCACATTCACCCTCAGTTGTGACCAAAAAAATGTCTCTGGACATTATCAAATGTCCTCTGGGCTGGGGGAGGGGAGGTGGTGTAAAAATTTACCCTGGAAAACAAAATTACCTCCTGGCTATACACGGGAACCACTAGAAGAGTTTTAGAAGGCACTGATGCCTAGGACTTGCCCCTAGTAATTGATTTGATTTGGTCTAGGTGTGGCCTGCAGTTCAGGATTTTTAAATACTTACCGTATTTTCCTGCATATAAGGTGACTTTTTAACCCAGGAAAATCTTCTCAAAAGTTGGGGGTCGTCTTATACACCCAGTCCTCTTATTTGCCGGAAAATACAGTACTAAGGAATTCCAATGTGTAGTGAGGTTGATCTCAGATTTATCCACAAATCTGAACTGTGACAGGGACCCCATACAGATTAGATGTCCAATGCTGTTTCGACCTGGTCCGTAGGGAGCAGCTCCTGGGATGCTCTAGGTCATGCTTTGATTCGTGTCTGAGTATTGGTTATTGGTATAGTTCAGTTTGAGAAAACGTATAGAGCTGTACATTTATAATTTATTTACTAGAGGCTTAGTGCACGAAATTCATGCATGGACCGGGGGTTCCCTCAGCCCAGCCTGCACCCACTCCATTTGGGGACCCCTCAGGGGATGTCCGACTGCCAGTTTAGGCCCAATCCCTCTCATAATCTGGGACCACTGGCTCCTAACCACTCACCTGCCTGCCTGCCTGATCACCCCTAACCTCTCTGCCTGATCTCCCCTAAATGCTTCTGCCTGCCTGATCACCCCTAACTGCTTCTACCTTCCTGATCACCGCTAACTGCCTCTGCCTGCTTGATCTCACTCTCAACTGCCCTCCCCTGCAGGCCTGATCTTGACCTCAACTGCCTTCCTCTGCCAACCAATTTGGTTCTGATTGGTCAGTTTCTATGCCAGTCAGTATCAAAAGCTCTGCCTCCTAGGCAGCCATTGGCTCCTCACAGTTGACCCAGATTTGGTTCTGATTGGTCAGTTTCTATGCCAGTCAGTGTCTCTGGGCTTATCAATGGGGCCTGATCAGAAAGGCAGGTTGATCAGCAACCCTGGTGATCGGCCTGGAGAGAAGTGGAGGCAGGGTTGTAGGCCAGGCCCAGAGAGAAAGAGGCAAGTTCTGATCAATGACTCCACAGAGGCTATGAATCAGACCCTGCCTCTCTCTCTGCAGGCCTCTCTCTGGGCCTGATCCACAGCCTCCTAGGCAGTCAGTGCTGGGTTGAAGCGCCCATAGCAGCTCCAGTCTGGTCAAGCCTTCAGTATCACGACGCTGGCTCTTTATTATATAGATGCTCTGTTTGTCTATCATACTTCATAAAGTATTTAAAACTTAAAAATTTTAAGCCTTCTCTTTCTCAGCTGCTGTCTCTCACTCCTAAGTTGGGAGATTGGGGGCCTTGACAGGATACTGATGAGTTAGAAGGTGGGAAAGTCCCAGAAAGCCCCTCTTGTCCTTGTCATTGTCCCCCTGCCACAGTCACCTTCTACTCAGGTAGTCTTGCATAGGTTAGAAACAGAAAGCACAGAAGTGTCTCATGGCCTGACTACTGAGATCAAGACAATTTCACTATCACCTCTTTTTTAAATATATTTTTATTGATTTCAGAGAGGAAGGGAGAAGAAGAAAGAGATAGAAACATCAATGAAGAGAGGGAATCATTGATTGGTTACCTCCTGCATGTTGGACCAAGCCCGCAACCCAGGCATGTGCCCTTGACTGGAATCAAACCTGAGACCCTTCGGTCCACAGATTGACACTCACTGAGCCAAACTGGCTAGGGCTATTATTACCTCTTGAGACCATAGAGTCCAGCTCCAAATTGGCCAGAGAACTGTGGGATTTTTTTTCTTTTAATCTAGTTTGTTTGTTTGTTTGTTTGTTTGTTTTATGCCTAAATCAACAATCTTGCAGCAATGATGGAGTCAGGCTGCGGTTCAAGGGTGGGATCTGCTGGTGTAGTCTTTTGGCATTCACTACCCCAGCACTTTACACTCTGAGCTATATGTCATCTCTGTCAAAGGCCTCTGCCCATCACAACAGCTAATGTTTTCCCCACAGGTACCATTGTATTTATCCCAACATCTGCATAATATTCTGGATCCCACACACATGAATTGAGTGTTTATTTTACTAGCGGAGTACACCTGCAGCCTAAATAGTGTATGCTGAGCAGCTGTTGGTGACTCTGAATTGAGACCTGAGTGAAGAATTGTAAACCCGGGAGGTTTGTCCTCAGCAAGTATGATCCAAGACTTTCAAATTCAATAAATCTTAACACAGTTGAGAGAAGAGAGACATCATTACAGGCAGATAATGGTCCTAAATCCAGCCAGTGATGATTGGGGAAGCAGATGTAAGCCAGGATGATTTTTATATGTTCCGATAGCCCCTGCTGGGTGGGATATAAAATAAGCAATAGGTCTGATTGGAAAGTACATTTGGGCCACTGAGTAATTGCAGAGGTAGAAGCAATCATATTGCCTGTGCTTGCCAGAAGGAAAAAGATGGGGCTAACCTGCTAAAAGCAATCATTTTGTCACATAACTTTATGTACTCAGACATCCTAAAATGCAGTTATATAATTCACCTAACGCACTGCCCATTTGGAACAATTGCCCCCCACCCCAATGTATTTAGGTGTCGAGCCAGTCATTCTGATATTTGGGGGGGAAAAGAATATGTATGAAGTGAAGTACTGGTAATACATTAATGAAAGATATGACCCCTGCCTTCAAGAAATCCGTCATCAAGTTGGCCTGGCTATTGGCTGCTACATAAGAAACCACCCCCACATTTAAGGCTTCAATATAAGAACAACAAGGGTGACCATCTTAGTCTGTTCTGGCTGTGTTAACAAATACCATAGGCTGGGGAGGAGGTGGGGGCTTAAACAACAGAAATGTCTGAGGCCCTGAATCCAAGATCAAAGTGCCTGCAGATTTGGTTCCTGGTGAGGACGCTTTTCCTGGTTTTCACAATGTCTTCATGTGGCTTTTCCTTCGTGTGTGCCTAGAAAGAGAGATTTCTCCCTCTTCTTTTTCTTATAAGGGGACTAATCCCATCATAAGGGTCCCACTCTCATGACCTCACCTAGACCTAATTACCTCCCAAACATCCCATCTCCAAAAGCCATCCTGTTAGGGATGAGGGCTTCAGCTTATGAATTGGGGAGGGGGGACAAACTGTAACGGTGAGCAAGTGCATTAGTTTTCTAGTGCTGCCATAACAAATACCAAAGACAGGGTGGCTTAAGCAGCAAAAATTTACCTTGTCACAATTCTGGAGACTAGAAAGAAGTCTGAGGTCAAGGTGTTGGAAGTTCTGGTTTCTTCTGGGCATCTCTCCTTGGTTTTCAGAATGCTACCTTCTTGTCATATCCTCACATGGTCAACCTTCAGCCTGAACATTGTCCATGCCCTAATCTCCTCTTCTTATAGGACACCAGTCAGATTAAAGTAGGGCCTTCCCTTATACCCTCATCCTATATAATAAAGATGTAGTGTGCAAATGGTCATTATGTAACCACCGACCGCATAACAACAGGATCACGGATCAGCAGGAGGGTGGGGCAGTGAGCTACAAGTGGGTGGCAGAGTGCTACAGGAAGGGGCAGGGCAGCAAGCTATGAGGGAGATGGGGGGGCAGAGGGAGCTACAGGAGGGTGGGGCAGTGGGTGGAAAGCTACTGGAGGGCAGCAGCAAGCTACTGGTACACAGGACTACTAGTTTTACAATAATCTCTTCTTTAAAGTCCCTAACTCCTAATATAATCACATTCTGAGGTTCTGGGGGTTAGAATTTCAGCATATGAACTTTAGGGGACACAGCTCAGCCCATAACATTAGCCATCCCGGTTTACCCAGGACCGAGTGGATTCCTGGGATGCAGGACTTTCAGTGCTAAAATCAGAAACGACCCAGTCAGACCAGGACAAATTAGTCACCCTAAACATTAATTTGCTCAAAAATCTGTAACATAGCTAGGGCTCAGAGGAGACAATACATATCTGCTCTCCCCACTAGCTGGGACCCCTGGAAGGCTTACACACACACACACACACACACACACACTCACACACACACATCTGGAAGTTGGTGGTGAGGAGGAAGAGGGGATAAGAGAGAATGTTCCAGACTGGGGAAAACCTAGCTCAAATAGTTGCAGGGTGGGATGGCTGTTGCTCCTCCATCATTTCTCTATCTCTACGTGGTCTCTCCATGTGGCTTCTTTAGCATTGTAACTGGACTTCTTATATAGTAGTTTAAGGATTCCAAGGCCCATTTCTCAAAAGAGCCAGGCAGAAGCTGTGTTCCTTTCTATCACCCAGATTCAGAAAACCATACATCAGCACTTCTGCATTCTTTTTATCAAAGCAGTCACTATGGCCTTCCCAGGTTCAAGGGGAGTAGAAATAGACTCCAACATTTAATGGTGGAGTAGGAAGAACATATGGGCATATGCAATATACTGTTGTAGTCATTAACATTTTTTAAATCCTGGGAAAACTTAGGAGGATGAAAGAGAGATAGCCAGAAAAAGTTGATTATGGTAGCAAATGCAAACAAGCAGGAATGTGAGAAGGCTTGACCTCATAAAGAATGTTGGGGTAAAGGTAAGAGGAAGGAAAACACAAAATAATCTTGCAGGCAGAAAAGCCAGCCAAATTAAGAGCTTTATAGGCACGCTCTGGTGTTTGTCTGTAGCATAGTTGCTAAGGGGAGACACTGATGGGATTCCTAAAACTATACACATATTTGACTATTCTGTACTTTTGTACATGGGGTTTCCTCAACCTGGAACATTCTCCCTTATCCCCTCTTCCTGAAAAAGTCCTATTCATCTTTCAAGATCTTAATTCCTGCCTATTCCCTCTCTGCTGGGGCCCTCCCTGACTGCTAAGCCATGGCTCCCCACACCGCATTGCTGCTTGGCTCCAGGATGCCATGAGCTGGGTATGGCCTTGGCCTCCCCTCCCTGAGAAGCTGTGAGCTACTTAAGACTTGGACTCCCTTTTCCAGATTAGAACTCAACATAAGGCCTTAATAATGTAGAATCTGCTCAGTAGTTGGCTGAATAATGCCTTTGAAATGTGAAAAAAAACTTGAAACCATACAGGAGAGACACTACCCCTACCCATGGAGAAAACAACAACACAGTCTATCCAATCAGATAAGGAGAGGCACTGAAGAGTTATCAAAGACTGTCCAAGATTGCCTCACATCAGCCTGGACCCAGGGACACGGGAGATAACTTTGCACTGAGTCCAACCACTCTTTAGCTTTTATGCCATGGAGTCAGTATTGACTTGTTGGGCTCAGACTAGGGATGTAGGCAGTTACCCACATAGGCCCACCAGACCAAGACCACCAACCTTTTTACACAGCACAAGAAATGGCATTCATTGAAAGGCTGATATGTTCTGCCAATGCAGACCCAGGCTGGCCCTGAACCAATGGCTAGAGGGAGAAGGTAAAAGTTTCCATGTCTCCTTTTCTGCTGTTATTCCCTCTTACACATATGGGATTTATTCTTTACAGGTTTAAATGTTACCGTGAAAATAAACTCAAATGACCAGAATGTTTCATTGAACAATCCATAATAAAGATAAAAGCCACCTGCACTGGGGGAGGCATAGACAGCCAACTCTAAATTGCTCTAGTGTTTGAAACTTCCTAAATAGAATTCTCAAGTGCTTTCTGAAATATTTAAAGAGCTCATCTGTCCAGGTTTGATTAGAACTGTCCCAAAATGGGTCACTTCAATCAAACAAAAATGGAGGAAAACAAAACATTCTGGAAAGACAGTTTCTAATAATGAAGTAGATTCTAATAATGGAGTTTCTGTACCCTTTTATGAAGTCCAGTATATTTGTATATGTGTATATACCACACTACACACACACACACACACACACACATTACACATAGATGTATGCATTACACACATATATACATACACACATGTAATCTCCCATTTATTCTACTATAGAATCTTGTTCTAAAATCATGACCCCTCCAAAAAAAATAGCAATGTAATGGAGACACTTTTATAGTCATCTCCACTTTTATGATCATCTTTATGATTGACCTCATAAAATAATACGTACATGCATGCATACATAGGCCAGATTCTCAGCTTACGTAATTCTATGGGAATTCACAGAATTATATTGGTTGAGAATTTGGCTTCAGTTTTCCTTATTATAGAAATTCCCATCAACTAGCCTGAGATGAGGCTCCACACACATTGCCACAAAGCTTCGCAGGCTGAGAATCTGGCTGACAGAGCACAGAACAATGTTCGTCCAAACATCAGCTGCGATTTTATCTGGCCTTGCTTTCCATAGTGGCTTGCATGATGGAATGAGCAAATGCCTCTGGCCTCTGGAGCTCTATGAATCAATGTGACCCAGTATGGGAAGCCCCAGGCTGTCTGTCCATCCTGGAGAAACACAGTCCCTTTCCACCTCAATGTTCCTGCCTGTGAGTTGGATGGGACAATTACCTGCCTCTTCCCTCTCCCTCTGAGCATTCTTTGATGTTTATAAAAACATGGTTTGCAAATAGGACTCCCAAAAAGATAGACATTACGAGCTGGAACCCAGATTTGGTTGCTAGGGAAAATGCATTTATTTGCTAGGTTAGCAAAGTGCCAACACCACTAATTGAATTTGTGCCAAAACATGCATTTTAAAAAATGTTGTTCTGTTCCATTCATTATTTATAGAACATCACCTAAGGGTAATGCATGCTACAAGCCAAAAATCTCATCTTGCACTTTATCAGAAACCCATTGCAAGGAAGGGGAGAAAGAAGAGAGGGGAAAACAATAAAATGAGATTTCTGGAAAAGCTAACGGAACTTGTCTGGAGTGTTTTGTCTGGACCAGTAATGCCCACAGGGTGACTTGATAATAATCTCCAAATGCAAGGGGACTGGATAGCAGCTGCTCTCTCTTGCCACTCAAGACAGAAGAAACAAACCTCCACTGTAGCATGAAAGATTTAGGCAAGTTAGAAGGAAAAAATTCTCTAACAGAGAGTGTTATTAAAAGAAATTGAGGGCATGAAAAGATTTTTAGATAAGGGAAGTGTTTTATGTATTCCAGACAGTCTAAGGGTAATAAGTCAATTAAGTGTTTCCTCAATTCTAAGACAATAGATGTCCCTAGAGACCATTGCCACCTCGGGAAGCTGTCCTGGTCCAGATGGTTTGTCATTACATTAGCAACATGGGTTTTGGAGTGAGAAATCTTGCTTTGCTTGCCATACTTGGGCAAATTACTTGACCTCTTTATGTCTGCATAAGAATTCATAAAATGGTCATAATTACTCATTTAATACCACAATTGCATGAGACATTGTTAGGGGATGGAGATATAGTGGTGAACACAATAGATCCCCCCCCCAAAATAAAACAAAAAAAACATAAAACTGGCAATTCTAATAGGGTAGGCAGACTTAATGCAATAATAAAGAAAACACAAGGTCCCTGGTCGGCATTGCTCAGTGATTGGAGCATTGGCCCACACACCAAAGCATCATGGGTTTGATTATTGGACAAGGGCATGTACCTTGGTTTCCAGTTTGACCCCCAGCCCCAGTCAGGGCACATGGGGGATGCAACCAATTTATGGATTTTTCTCACATTGATGTTTCTCTCTCTCTCTCTTTCCTCTGTCTCTCTCCCCCTCCTTCCCGCCTTTCCACTCTCTCTGAAAATGCAATGGAAAAAATATCCTCAGTGAGGATTAAAGAAAAAAAAGTTTAAAAAAATAAATAAAATTAAATATATAACGTATCAGATGGTGATAACTGTTATGGAGATAAGTTAAGCAGGGAAGGGAATGAGGGTATGGAAGTTTTCATTTTCAGTAGGGTGGTGGGGGTAGATTGTACACTGAGATGACATCTTCTGAGGAAAGTTTTAAAAGTGAAGGCATGAGCTAAGAGAGTGTAGTTGGTTGAATGCTGAACCCCAAAAGGTTATGCTCATGTCCTAATCCCTGAACCTCTAAAGGTGACTTTATTTGGAAAAGGGGTCTTTGAAGATGTGATTAAGTTAAAGATCTTGATATGAGATCATCCTGGATTATCCTGTGGATCTCCACTTTTATGATCATCTTTATGAACGACCTCATAAAATAATACATACATGCATTCATACATAGGCCAGATTCTCAGTTTACATAATTCTATGGGAATTCACAGAATTATTCCCAATGGCAGGTATCCTTAGAGGGGCAATGAGACTAATAAGAAGAACATCTAAGGAAGGAGTGGTTAAGCATCAAGGAAAGCAGGAACAAAAGCTCTGAGACAGGTCCTGTACCTGTCTGCTTTGGAAAAAGCAAGGAGGCCTCTGTGTTTTTAATAGAGGGAGTGATGCAGCTTTCTGAATTAGTTAACAGCTGAAGGCTCTCTACTGACAACACTTCTAATACAGTAGTTGGACAGCAAGTCTTGTCTGAAAGAGGCAGTTGGGGGTGGGGGCAAATCTTGCTCAACACAACTGAGTCTAGTGAGAATGTCATTGTAAAACAATGATGGCTGAGGCCAGGTTGATAGGGGTGAAAATAGTGAGTTTCTGAATAAGTTATTGAGGGATAGAGATAACTGGATTAATAGTATATTGCCTGTGCATTATAAGATAAAGAGGGAGGTCAAGAATGGCTCCTAGGATGGATTTATGGTAGATTGGATGTAGGTTATAAAATAAAGAGCATTTTGGCCTGAGTAACTAAAATAGAGCTGCCAGCCCTGACTGGTTTGGCTCAGTGGATAGAGTGTTGGCCTGTGGACTGAAGGGTCCCAGGTTCGATTCTGGTCAAGGGCATGCACCTTGGTTGCGGGCACATCCCCAGTGGGGAGTGTGCAGGAGGTGGCTGATTGATGTTTCTCTCCCATCAATGTTTCTGGCTCTCTGTCCCTCTCCCTTCCTCTCTGTAAAAATCAATAAAATATATTTTAAAAAATAAAATAAAATAAAATAGAGCTGCCATTAGCTGAGATGGGGGAAGCTATAGATGAGTCAGGTTTTGGGGGAAAAGATCAGGAGTTTGGTTTAGGGCAGGTTAGGCTTAAGCTACTTATTAAACATCTAAGTGCAGGTATCAGATAGTTAGATATGTTATTGAAGGGGAGATATCTGATCTGGAGATGTACATTTGGGATAATTTTAAATTTTATTTTTAAATTTACAGCAAAATTCTTCCTCCTTTTGTATAGTTTTATAAGTTTTGAAAAATGCTTATTTATGAAACCACCATCACAGTCAAAATACAGAACTGTTCCATCATTTTTAAAAATACATATATTTGTTATTGTTGACAGTATTATAGATGTCCTCCATTTTTCCCCATTTACTTACCTATGCCCAGCTCCTTCCCCGCTCCCAGACTTTCACCTGCTGGAAACTGATTATTTTGATGCTGGAAACTGATTATCTTTAACCTACTTTAGTTGCTCTGAAAGGTCAGAGCTATGCATCCATTGTTTAAGTTGAAACATTGTTAATTACAGCAAATCCCTACCTGTTAATTACATGTAAAATTCTTCCTTGGAATTTCCTGCCTAAGGATATTGTTGTTTTCTCAGAGACTCAATAAAAAGCTGGTGAGACCCAGGCATCAGTGGGCATTCTATGCTGGTAGAGGAAAGATGCCACGCCTGGTCCCCCAGTTTCCAAATTGATTCTCTTCTAGTCTCTCTATCTTCATTTTGTGTGCGGCCTCCTTCAGAACTCAAACCCTGAACAGGAACCCTGAACCACGCTGGACGTGTAAGGGGCTCCAATATCACCACCCTATTGTCTGTTGTCCATGGGCTATGCATATCCTATATAATAAAAGCCTAATATGCAAATTGACCAAACTGCTGAACGACCGATGGAACAACCGGTCGCTATGACATATGACATGCACTGACCACTAGGGGGCAGATGCTCAATGCAGGAGCTTCCTCCAACCCACAGGCTCTAGGCCATCCAAGGCAGGTGCCAGCAGGGGCCCCCCTATCACCCCACTGGTTGCCTCCCACAGAAGGAGGCAACTGGCAGTGGTGTCAGGGCAATTGGGGTGCAGGGCTGGCTGGTGAGTGAGCAGCCCTTCCCCCCAATTGCCCTGCAGTTTGCCCCATAGAGGGAGATGACCAGTGGTGGCAGCAGGGGCAGGGCCAGAGAGCAGGTGGCGCCAGGCCAACCAAGGCGAGTGCCTGTGGGGGCCCCTCGATTGCCCCACAGATTGTCCCACAGATCAGCCCTGATTGCCAGCCAGACCTAGAGACCCTACCTGTGCACAAATTTCGTGCACTGGACCTCTAGTCTTATATAATAAAAATCTAAAATGCTAAGTGTCTGATTGTCCAGTCATCCATTCAACCAATCAAAGCATAACATGCTAATGATATGATAAGGCTGCTCAACCGCTCATTATGACATGCACTGACCACCAGGGGGCAGACAGTCAACCATTTGCTATGATGTGCACTCACCACTAGGGGGCAGATACTCCAAATGGTAGGTTAGCTTGCTGTGGGGTCTGGCCAATTAGGACTGAGCAAGACGGGCTGGGCATGCCCTGGAGTCCTCCCATGGTCCTTCCCCAAATGGCCAACCTTCTGCATCCCTCTCTGGCTCCAATCATGCACTGGTGGGGTCCCTCGGCCTTGCCTGTATCCTCTCACAATCCAGGCTGAGGGGACCCCCCCCAAGTGCACAAATTTCATGCACCAGGCCTCTAGTAAGTATTTACGTTCTTTGGTTAATCTTTTTTCATCCCCCTACACACACAAACACACACACACACCAAGATATGTCAGTTAGTTCCATGCCTCCATGCCTCAGGTCTTATCTTGTTGGGCAATTCATTTTATTCTTTAGATTCCACAAATAAGTGAGATCATGTGATATTTGTTTTTCTCTGATTGGTTTATTTCACTTAGCATGATAGTCTCCAGGTCCCTTCTTGCTGTCTCAAAGGGTAAAAGATCCTTCTTTTTTACTGCTGCATAGTATCCCATTATGTAAATGTACCACAGCTTTTTTACCCACTCATCTACTGATGGGCACTTGGGCTGTTTCCAGATTGTAGCTATTGTACATTGCACTGCTATTAAAATAGGGGGTGCATACATTCTTTCTGATTGGTGTTTTGGGATTTTAAAGATACATTTTCAGAAGTGGGATCACTGGCATTTCCATTTTAAATTTGTTGAGGAAACTCCATACTGCTTTCCATAGTGGCTGCACCAGTCTGCATTCCCACCAGCAGTGCATGAAGATTCCCTTTCTCCACATCCTCCCCAAAACTTTTTGTGTGTTGATTTATTGATAAAGACATTCTGACAGGTGTGGGGTAATATCTCATTATGGTTTTAATTTGCATTTCTCTGATGATTAGTGATTCTTAGCATTTTTTCATATGTCTCTTGGCCATTTGTGTGTCCTCTTTGGAAAAGTATCTATTTAGGTCCTCTGGCCATTTTTTAATTGGGTTGGTTGTCTTTCTTTTGTTGAGTTGTATGAGCACTTTATATATTTTGGAGATTAACCCCTTATCAGAAGTATCCTTGGCAAAAATGTTCTCTCATACAAAAAATTTCCTTTTCATTTGGTTGGTGGTTTCTTTTGCTGTACAGAGCTTTTTTATTTTGGTGTGATTCCACTTGTTTACTTTTTTCCCTTTGTTTCTCTTGCCCTATGAGATGAATTGGTGAAAATTATGCTATGTGAGGTGTCTGATATTTTATTGCCTATTTTTTTCCCTAGGATTTTTATGGTTTCATGCCTTACATTTAAGTCCTTTATCCATTTTGAGTTTATTCTTGTGTATGGTGTAAATTGGTAGTCTAGTTTCATCTTTTTGCATGTGTTTGTCCAGTTTTCCCAACAGCATTTGTTGAGATACTGTCGTGACTCCATTGTATGCTCTTGCCTCCTTTGTGACAAATATGTAATGGTGTGGGACAATCTCAGATGTCTCTGTTCTGTTCCATTGGTCTATATGCCTGTTCTTGTGCCAGTACCAGGTATTTTGGTTATAACTAGAGGCCTGGTGCACGAAATTCATTCACAGGGGTGGGGTCCCTCAGCCTGGCCTGCACCCTTTCCAATCTGGGACACCTCGGGGGATGTCTGACTGCTGGTAGTCAGACATCCCTCTCACAATCCAGGATTGCTGGCTCCTAACTGCTCTCCTGCCTACCTGCCTGCCTAATTGCCCCTAACTCCTTCTGCCTGCCAGCCTGATCACCCCCTAACAGCTCCCCTGCTGGCCT
>PVJC01035695.1:0-18113 GCA_004026665.1 Murina feae
ACACACACACACACACACACACACACACACACACACACACACAAAAGGCGCCTGGCAGACTGGGGCCATCATAGGACATCCACTGAGGGGTCCCAGACTGTGAGAGGGCACAGGCCGGGCTGAGGGACTCCCTCCACCCCGAGTGCACAAATTTTTGTGCACCGGGCCCCTAGTGTTTAATAATGCTAATAAGGCTGAAAATGGCATCACTCTGCAGGTTTCAGGAGGTAGTTTCCCCTCCTGTCTCAGCAGTAGAATTGGACTTGTCAATCCTCTTTGATGAAGCTGAGGAATTACTCTGCTCCCTGGGGTAAGAAACCTACCCCCAGGTCCACAACTTTAACACTGATAGGCAAGACTTGATGCTGAATCTTACCCCAATCTGGAAGTCAGTCTGCTGCCTCATGATGTATTGAAGGTTGAGCTTCAACAATCATACAGGATTTTGGAGGTTGATGTCAACCCTTCAGAAGGATTCTACAAGTTGGTTTATCTACAAGAGGCATGAAAAGTAGAACAGAGCTCTTTGAAGAATGAACATATTGAGGGTAGAGTTGATGTTTATCTTGAACTCTTGTTATGGGGCAACCTGTAAGAAACAACTACCAGAGCCAAAGGGTAGAATTTAGGAGTCTTTTCAGCTGGCCAGCGACTGCAGTGCCAGAACCCCACCTCAGGGAGGACTGAGACTGCAGCCCTGACCAGATGCAGAAGCAAGCTTTTATTCACAAAAACCACAGAAAGGTGACACACAAAGTTTGTTGCTCTCTTTCTCAACACAGGATACAGACTCATACCTTTGAAAGGTTAAATTCCTGGAACCCATCCCCCTGGCTAAACCCTGACCTGCTGTTTTGGCTGTAAAAGGTTAACTATAAACTACTATTGTTCCTATATGCTAGAGTGTTTATTACAAAAAAGTTTGGTTAGAAAATGACTATTTATCTCTAGCAGTAGCACATAAGGCTTACTGAGCTGGGGCAAGTTGGACTTTACACTCTGTGGTGGTCGAACAAAAATTTCAACAGCTCAGAGGACACTATAGAATGAGTCGAGGCTTTGTGTTGGGGTGGAAGCTGAACTAAAGCCTCTGAGGGTTTGGAGAAGGTTCCATTTTCTCAGGTGCCTCTGTAAGTACAACTGAGGCATCATAATTGAGGAAAGGAAATTCAAGGGTTGCACAAGGATTTTGCTGATCCCAAGACCAGGGCTTGGTGGGCTCTAGGGGGATGGGGGTCAGCAGGATAGAGTCCATGTCCAACTCCAGAATCAGAGCTGCCTGGACCTCCAGCCACAACAGCTGCCACAGGAAGAGGAACAGTGGGGCACACATGTGCAGCTCAGACATGACAGGCAGAGGTCTGGGACACAGTGAGCCACCAAGGTGAATAAGGCAAGGAGAGTGACCCAGAAGACTGGATCACTGGGTCACTCTAAAAGAATGGGGTTCATAGGAACAACCAAAAGAATGGGGCATATAGGAACAACCCAGACAAGTGGATGCAAGTAAAATTAGCTGAGCAGGAGCCCAACAATTGGAAGCTATGTCACAATTGGCAGCCCTGTCATGCATATGCCCCTTAGCAACCAAGCACCCCTCCCCAGGTTCTAACCTTTATTATTCTTGGGCTGAAGTGACTATAGAAGAGTGAACCTTTTCCCCCAAATCACCAGGGACCTAGTGGTTCCTTTCACCTGCAGAGAAAAGAAAACTATTTCCCTCTGTGTTTCCTCTCCCCACTCATAGTGAGGCAGGATTTGAACTGCATACTTGGGTGGCCCCAGAGCCCAGTCATGGTGGCATGTGGGGAGGGGGTGTAAAAGCAGGTGGGGAGCTTGGGAGTATTGAAGAGCTTTCCAAGAAGCCACAGAGCCTGGCATCTCTCAGGAAATTCAGAAGAGCTAGTTCAGTCTGGGAATCTGAGCTCCTCTTCCAAGCTGAAATCTGAGAGTCTTCCTCCCAATGGCCATACTGCTTCCTGGAAAAGTAACTGACCTACAAAATACACCAGTTAGAGTGATGTGAAGTGGGACACACTTTACAGTTGAAAAAAGTTGCCATTTCCTTAAAATTCTCAATATCCATGTTTGATTTTTTAAAAAATTATCACCCAAAGATACGTAGATTGATTTTAAAGCAAGATAAGCCCGTAGGGAGAGGGAGAAAGAGAGATACATTAATATGAGAAATATGTAAGTTGCATACAGTACATGAATGATATCACATGGCATCTTCACATGAAGAGTAGACAAAGAGGAAGCAAGCTCTTCATGACCCTTACAAGGGCACTATTCTCATTCATGAAGGCTTCACTCTCATGATCTCATCTAACCCTAATTACTTGCTAAATGAAATAATACTATTGCACTGGTCGTTGGGTTTCAACATATGAATTTGGGTTAAGGGGAACATCCAGAATGGACTGTAACATTTTTATTTTCGACTTCTATACACCCAAACTGTGAGAGAATAACTTTATGTTGTATAAGCTAAGTTTATGGTACTTGCTTACAGTAGACCTATGAAACTAACACAGACTCCAACTACCCTTCAGGAATGGTTTTGAATTTCAGTGATTACTGGGTTGAGAAATCTTCTCAAGTCTTCTGATTAACATAAAGCTACAGATAATGGCATATACATATATAATTTTCCTTAATCTGTAGAGAATGAAAGAATTATTACCTTTTTAAATATATTTTTTATTGACTTCAGAAAGGAAAGGAGAGGGAGTGAGAGAAACATCTATGAGGAGAGAGAATCATTGACTGGCTGTCTCCTGCAAGCCTCACACTGGGGATTGAGCCTGCAACCCAGGCATGTGCCTTTGACTGAAACTGAAACTGAACCTGGAACCCTTCAATCTGCAGGCTGATGCTCTGCCTACAGAGCCAAATCAGCTATGGAAGTCCTACTTAAAAATTTTTATTACATGTTAATATTAAATTATGTTTTTTCACTTTCAAAAATCCCTATAGTTATGTAATATAATCCTATTTGTAATGAACATTAAATAGATCACATTTCGTATATTATGAAATGATCTTAGTCCATCTTACCTTAATTCATCATGTAAATACATAAAACAGAAAATGTGAGCCATTATATACTCTGGTTTATAACTACTTTACATTAAACTGAGTATTTAATGTTCTCTATGTCATTTACTCTGAATGCAAATCCTAAAGATTTTGATGCTTTAGGGCAGCAATTTTCAACCAGTGTGCCACAAGAATTTTTAAAGCATGCAACATCTGACTAATTAGTCAGGGGCACTGACCAGTTTTCCCTTAGGTTGTCAAATTTAAAAAAAAATGGCATCTGCCAATACAGCAATAGCCATTTGGTGTTCATGATCAACATTATATATATATATATATTTTTTGTCAGGACAACAAAAAATATATCTTTGTGTGTACCACAGAATTTTAGTAATTAATTTGTGTGCCAAGAGATGAAAAGGGCTGAAAATCACTAGGTTAGAGTATGGTTCAACTTTCTGTAGGGGAACTTAACAATATGTATTAAATATAAAATATATGTATCTCTTGACTCATCAATTCCAGGCATACCAATTTGTTCTGTAAAGAAAATTTCACAAGTGCCAATAAAAGATGTATGCACCATGATGCCCCATCAGTGTTCAAAGAAGCCTTTCTTTGGAAAGAACCTAGTATCAAACAGTATAAGACAGATTATGTAATCATGAGAAGGAAAAAGATGCAGCCATTAGTAATAGACGAATTTATTGATGGGGAAAATGTCTACTGCATATTGTTAAATTAAAAAGTAGATACAGAACAGGATGTATTCTATGATTGAAATTATGTAAATTTGAATACACTTATGTGCATAGAGGTGTCTAGAAAGATATTTACTAAATTGTTTCAAATGCTTAGCACAGTACTGGCAGATAAGGGGAATTTCTGGTAACTTACTCTTACTGTTGTTTTTTTTTTAATTCTTAAGCAATAACAGATATAATGACTGTGTTAGTTTTACAAAAGCAACAAAGTTATGTAAAAAATAAAAACAATGCTGTAAATGGGATTATAAACCAGGTCATATTGAATTTACACTGAGAAAACAGGTAGGATAAAATGTAGGATAAAATTCACCCATGACTCAAGTTACATATAACATAGTAAGATAAATGAAGTAATGATCAACTAACGTAATAGAATTCTCTAAAGTGTTTGGAATAAAAATGAACCAGGGAACTAAATTACACTTTAGAAAATTGTCTGATACTTATTAAAATAGAAAATTTTATTACTATTATCTATGGGAAGAATTTTTAGTATAGAAGGTTTGGGGAAATATTTAAATTGTATTTAGTAGATGATTGGATCTGAGATGTCAGATACAAACAAGAAATAACTATCCCATATAATGAATGCCCAGCAACCGAATGGCGGAACAACCAGAATGACCAGAACGACTGATCAACCAGTCGTTATGATGTGCCCTGACCACTAGGAGGTAGACACTCAATGCAGAAGCTGCTCTCGGCGGTCAATGTGATACCACAGTGGGAGTACTGCGTGGCTGACTGGGATGAGTGGCTGCTCCTGCTACAAACACTGGGCAAAAGGGCAGGAACCCGGGCTGCAATTATAGCCTCCTCACTCGAGGCTCCTCCTCCTCCCTCCCTGCTGCCTCCTCCAGATGCCTTCAGGTCCATGCAGTGCTTCTGCCAGGCTCGCAGAGCTGACCCCAGAAGCTGGGAGGCAGATTTATGACCATTGCAGGACTGAGTCCTACTCTGCTGCCTCTCAGTGCTATTGTCCCTGGGCATGCCCCACTGGGAACCCTGGAGAGGTGAGTGCTCTAATTCCACGAAAGATGCTAGATCAAGGAGCAGCTCAGTGGTGCTCCCATGCACTGGGCCTCTAATCCCTTATATTTATAAAACAATTTAGAACTTATAAAGGATGTCAATTAATACAATCTTTAAGTGTTTGAATCATAGTTATCCTTTGAGGTAGATAAAGACATTAATATCTCTATTTTACTGATCAATAAGCCTAAGCTTTTCCTGCGATTTAAAGTTAGGATATGTAGTAAATGATTTTCTCAAGACAAGAATCCAGTGAGCTGCTGTAGTAACTTAGGTCCATAAACGTTGTTGAGTAATGAAAAATAAACATACACAGAGCATTAGCTGGCCTTTGTGAAAAGTATGCCATGTTACAAAAACTAAATGCATTTCTACTTGCCACATCTTAGCACAGGCTTAAAGTTGTGGGATACAGAACAGAAAAAGGGCAATTAAATTGCCAAGGGATTTGACAAGTTGCTCAATTTGAAGCATAAACAAACTAACAAAAGCTAAATCCAGTTTAAAAAGACCACAGGAAGATCCAAGAGGAATGGTACCTACCAAGTCTACAAAACTGCTATGTCATGGGGTGCTTACCACAGTAGTGGCATGCACTAGGTACTGTTTACCTGATGACAAAACTAAGAGTAAAACTAATCAAGTCTTATTCACCATATCACTACTATTAGAATATGAGTCTCTTTTTAAAATGAATTTAAGATAAGTAATTATTATCAAGAATTTATGTCCCCTTCTATTAGGAGTTTCACATATACTTCTTTAATCCTCACAACCACCACTGTGATACACAGGAATAATTATTAATATTTTAGGAAAAATTAACACTCAATAATTAATTGTCCAATTTTTTTAAATGGCAGTCTTTTTTTTCTTGCTTTGTTCTATTACAGTACAGTTTTATACAGGAGAAAATATTAAAAAAGAAGGAATATAAGAATGTAATGATAGTTTTAAAGATTCAATCTTAAGAGAAACTAAGATGTTTTGAGGGTATCACACCTAATGTTTCCTGACATTCAAAACTCAGCCATTCACATGTCTTAAGACCAGAGTTAATATATACAGTTGAAGGAATTGACATGCAGTTTCAGTCTTATATTTTCTACTAAGGCAGAACGCAGAGTACAGCTTTAAAATCAGTCCTCAATTTAATTTCTAACTGCTATTCTCTAGCTATGTGATCTTGAACAAATTATTTACCACTTCAACGTTTAAGTTCCTGATCTATAAAATAAGAATAACATTTTGCTCTGATTTGAGAGTTAGAGGCAATATATACAAAACACCTAGTAAAGTACCTAGTAGATTTGCATGAAGTAGTTATTATTATTGTGTGCCATTCAATAAAGATTAGCTACTGTTACCTTTTAAATCAGTCTTTCCTAGTCCCATTTTTCTACTTTTCTTTGTTTTCTGTTCTTTGGAAGTCTTTCTTTTCTTTTTTTTTTTTTTCATTTCCTCCTTCCTTTCTTTCCAAAGACACAGATTCACTGTTTAAGTAATATAAAGGGAACCTAACTTTAAGTAAGTCAACAGGATCCCTGGTTGGCTTGGCTCAGTGGATAGTGTCAGCCTGTGGACTGAAAGGTCCCAGGTTTGATTCTGGTCAAGGGCACATTCCCGGGTTACAGGCTCAATTCCCGGTGGGAGGTGTAGAGGAGGCAGCTGATCAATGAATCTCTTTTATCATTGATGTTTCTATCTCTCTCTCCCTCTCCCTTCATATCTGAAATCAATAAAAAATATTAAAAAATATAAAGTCAAATAAAAAAATAAAAACACTCCACAAAAAATAAACCAACAGGAAAAGCCACTTTTCGAAGTTAAAATAATGCAATTTACTTTGGAAAAAGATTTATCATATTAGTCCTTTAAATAGTAAGCACTCCATGCCATGGCCGGATAGCTCAGTTGGTTAGAGCATTATCCAGATACACCAAGGTTGGAGTCAAGGTGCATAAGGGAGGCAATTGATTACTTCTCTCTCTCTCTCTCTCTCTCTCTCTCTCTCTCTCTCCCTTCTTCTCTCTCTAAAATCAATAAAAACATATCATCGGGTTTGGATTAATTAAGAATACAGTGTGTTAATATTTTGTGGTTGTTTAAAAAATCTTTATTGTTGAAACGATTGCATATGTCCCCTCTTTCCCCCATTAACCTCCTCCAGCCTGCCCTTGCCTTCACTATCTATAGTCTGTGTCCATCGGTTACACATATATGCATGCAAGTTCTTTAGTTGATCACCTTCTTCTCATCAACCCTCCCCTGCCCAAAATCCAAGAGTGTGTGAATATTTTCAATTAAAAAGCTTTAGCTCAGACAGCATTCATTTACAATATGGCACTTCATCAGTCCAAGAATAAAATGGTAAGAAAAAACAATCATTGTGTAATCATGAAGCAAATTTGACTCAGCTGAGAGAACTGTGAACCAAACAACAGGGCTTGTTTTGAAGATAATTTCAACAGCAGCATCTTAAGAAAAATCCCTGTGAAAACACAATTTTAGCAAAACAAAGTTTTGGCTCAACATGATTATGTAACATTAAGTTTTAATAGAAACATATTTAATTACTAGGGGCCCTGTGCACAAAATTTGTGTACTTCAGGGGGTGGTCCTTCAGCTTGGCCTGTACTCTCTTGCAGTCTGGGACCCTTCAGGGGATGTCCACCTGGTGGCATATCTGGCCAGCCTGGGTGAGGGGCTGAGGGCCATTTTCAGGATGCCCACAGCCCATTTAGGGCACGGGTCCCTATTGGGGTACCTGGGCAGCCTATGTGAGGGGCTGAGGGCTATTTGCAGGCTGCCCGGAGCTCCCATTGACCCAACATCCTAGCGAGGCTGCCTGGAATCAGGTTTCTGAGGTTTATTTATCTTCTATACTTGAAACTTTGTTACTTTCAGTGGAGGCCTAGGCAGGGAACGAAGCCTCTTGTTTGCTTCAGCTCCATGGCTTCTATAATTAAAACTATGTTGCCTTGAGTAGAGGCCCAGTCGGCCTAGGCAGACAGTTTACTCCTGGTGCTACAGAAGCCCCCTGTTTGCTCTAGCTCCATGGCTGTCAGCTTCCATCTTGGCTGGGTTAATTTGCATACAGTCATTCTGATTGGCTGGTGGGCATGGCTTGGCTAGTGGGCATGGATTAAGTGTGGGAGTGATGGTTAATTTCCATATTACTCTTTTATTAGAATAGATGGGCAGTGAAACAGAAACAAGAGAAAAGAGAAGTATCAATCATGTTTTTAAAATCCTTTTCACAAATAACCAATGTTTATTAGGAAGTTGTAGACTCATTGACAATAAATATCAATAATATCAGGATATAGAACAATTATTTTCCAAATACTGTTCTTCTGTAACCAAAACACATGTTTGGGTTCAAGAAAACACAATATACACATACCAAAGAAAACACTCCATAAACACCCCAAACCAAAACTAGCTGAAGAATAGATTTCAACTGGTTGGAACACACTTATTGTGTTAGTGCTTTAAGAACCCCATGGAGTACCTTGTAACTCATTAATTGCACATTTTCTTTTGGCAGGAAACATGGTCCTTTCTCTGTCACATATGCATAATGAAATCTCAAAACCCAGAGGCCATCTGGTAGAAGAGTGATTTCTTATTTTTCTGGGTAGAATACTGGACATGTAGGTGGGCCCAGATGAACCTGAAAAACACAGGTAATTATTTTTACATTTTTCAATAAAAAACATATGAAAATAAATGCCTAACTAAACAATAGGTTTGGAGAGAAACCAAGATGGCGGCATAGGTGAACACCGGAATTGCTGCTGGGCACAACCATTTCAAAACCACAACAAAAAGAAGAAACAGACACCACCCAGACCCACAGGAAGGCTGGATGAGTGGAAATTCTACAACTTCAAAGAGACTGAGATGCAGAGGAGGTGCGGAAATGAAGTGCAGAGGTACAGAGGCATGCGTGAAAGGGCTTGTGGAAAGGGCTGGCAGCATTTCATACAGGAGAGAGGCACAAGCTCCCGATGAATTTCTGGTGACTCAGAATCATACGGAGAAGAGCTAGACTGTCTGGCACTGTTTGGCACTGTCTGGCACTGGGAGGAACTCCAGAGTGGCTTGAGACCCGGTGCCTCTTAGGGCAGGGCTGAGAAGTAGCCATAACTGGTTGTTCCGCCCTGTAGATTCCCAGAGACCCCGCACCACCCAAGCTGCACACAGAGGCTTTTGAATACAAAAGGCTTGGAAGCCCTAGGCAGAAGCTAAAATAGTACCTCCTTGAAGTTCCAAGAGACTGTGTACCCAGTGGTCAGAGCGGGACTACCCAGTCTGCAACTCCTCAGACTCATAAGGGACGCACTCTGGGGGCAGACTCAGTGGGCACCAAAGCCCCATTGAAGCAAGTCTTGCGCCATAAGGGTGTCTCCAGCATAGAAGTTCTCCCACCATAGACAGCTGAGTAAAGCCACTCTGTCAATGCAAGGAAGCAGCCAAATGCCGAGACAAAGAAACAGATCACAAATAACAGAAATGGAGGAAAGCAAACAACTGGATATAGAGTTCAAAACCACGTTATAAGGCTTTTCAAGAATATTCTAGAGACTGGTGATAAATTTAGTAAGACCTTTGAGAATATGAAAAAGTACCAGCTAGAAATTAAGCATACACTGACTGAAATAAAGAATAATATACAGAGATCCAACAGCAGACTAGAGGATCACAAGAATCAAGTCAAAGAATTGAAATACAAAGAAGCAAAAACCACTCAGCCAGAAAAGCAAAAAGAAAAAAAATAATACAAAAATATAAAGACAGTGTTAGGAGTCTTTGGGACAACTTCCAGCGTACCAACATCAGAATGATAGGGGTGCCAGAAGAAGAGAAAGAGCAAGATATAGAAAACCTATTTGAAGTAATAATGACAGAAAACTTCCCCTATCTGGTGAAAGAAATGGACTTGCAAGTCCAGGAAGCACAGAGAATCCCAAACAAAAGGAATCCAAGGAGGACCACACCAAGACACATCATAATTAAAATGCCAAGGGCAAAATAGAAGGAGAGAATCTTAAAAGCAGTAAGAGAAAAGCAGTCAGTTACCTACAAGGAGGCACCCATATGACTGTCAGCTGATTTCTCAACAGAAACTTTGCAGTCCAGAAGGGAGTGGCAAAAAATATTCAAAATGATGAATAGTAAGAACCTACAACCAAGATTACTTTACCCAGCAAAGCTATCATTCGGATTTGAAGGTCAGACAAGGAGCTTCACAGACAAGAAAAAGCTAAAAGAGTTCATCACCACCCAACCAGTATTATATGAAATGCTGAAAGGTATCCTTTGAGAAGAGGAAGAAGAAGAAAAAGTAAGCATAAAAATTATGAACAACAAATACATATCTATCAACAAATGAACCTAAAAATCAAGTGAATAAAAAAAGTCTGATGATCAGAATAAACTGGTGAATAGAATATAATCAGGGGGATAGAAAGGGAGTGGAATGACAATTCAGAGGAGGAAAAGGGTATTGGGGGTGTGGGAAGAGACTGGATGGATGAGGATAGTGGGGCAGGATAAGGGAAGAGCGTGGGGTGGGAACTGGGAGGAGGGGAGCTATGGGGGTAAAAAAGAGAAAAAACTGTAATAATATGAACAATAAAGATTAAAAAAACAATAACACATCCTGTCAATATAATGACTTTCATTAAAAAAATAAACAATAGGTTTGTAGATAATAGTACACTCCAATATTTCACTTTTAAGCCCAGATATTATCCTGCTTTTCTACAGATTTTAACTTCAAGTTCTGCCTCTGAAACTATCGATGTGACCTGATGGCATGAACAGATGAACACACAATATAAGTATTTAACATATTTAAAAAATATATTTCATTGATTTTTTACAGAGAGGAAGGCAGAAGAATAGAGAGTGAAAAACATCGATGAGAGAGAAATATCAATCAGCTGACTGCGGATGTGCCCACAACCAAGGTACATGCCCTTGACCGGAATCGAACCTGGGACCCTTTATTCCACAGACTGTTGCTCTATCCACTGAGCCAAACCGGTCAGAGCTTTAAACATTTTTTTAAACATTATTTATTTTATTTTGGTTTTGTTAATCCTCACTGAGGATATTTTTCCCATTGATTTTTAGAGAGAGTGGAAGAGAGAGGAAGAGATAGAAGCATCAATGTGATGCTTATCAATGTGACTTATCAATTGTTTGCTTCCTGCACAGACCCTGACTGGCACTGGGGATTGAACCTGAAACTGAGGTATGTGCCCTTGACAGAATAGAACCCGAGACCCTTCAATCTGCAGGCTGATGCTCTAGTCACCGAGCAAAACTTGCTAGGATTATTTTTATTAATTTTAGAGAGAGGGGAAGGGAGAGTGAGAGAAAAAGAATAATTAGTAGGAGAGAAACATTGATCACCACCCTAACTGGAGATCGAGCCCCAACCTAGGCATGGGCCTGACTGGGAATCAAACAGGCGACCTTTTGGTGCACAGAACGACACTCAACCAACTGAGCCATGCCGGCCAGGGAAAAAGTATTCATATTAAGACCTGTTTAATGAAATACTTACTTTGACATTATCCTGTATTTTTAAAAAACAATCAAAACAGCCCTGGCTGGTTTGGCTCAGTGGATAGACTTTCAGTCTACAGATTGTAGGGTCCCAGGTTCAATTCCAGGCAAGGGCACATGCTCAGGTTGTGGGCTCGATTCCTAGTAGGAGGCATGCAGGAGGCAGCCAATCAATGATTCATTCTCATCATTGATGTTTCTATCTCTCCCTCTCCCTTTCTCTCTGAAATAAATCTATATTTAAAAAACAACAATCAAAACAAGCATCAGGACTTGGCTTCATAGCGCAGCTGGTTACAGCATCATCCTGATACACCAAAGTTGCGGGTTTGATCAATCTCCATTCAGGACACATAAAATAACAAACAATGAATTCATAAATAAGTGGAAAGAGTAATCAACATATCTTTATCCCTCTTTCTCTAAAATCAATCAACATTTTTTTTAAATCTTCACCTGAGGATATATATTTTTTTCCTTTTTAAATATATTTTTAGTGATTTCAAAGAGAAAGAAAGAGGAAGAAGTAGAAACATCAATGATGAGAGAGAATCATTCATCAGCTGCCTCCTGCTTGCCCCATACTGTGGTTCAAGCCTGCAACTCAGGCACATGCCCTTGAACGCAATCAAACCTGGAACCCTTCAGTCTGCAGGCCGATGCTCTATCCACTAAGCCAAACCAGCTAGGGCTGAGGATATGTTTTTGCTGATTTCAGAGAGGAAGAAAAAAAGAGAAACATCGATGGGAGAGAGAAACATTGATACAGTATGTGTCTTGAGTGGGAATTGAACCTGCAACCTTTTGATGTAGGAAGGATGATGCTCCAACCAACAGAGCCATCCAGCCAGAGTTCAATAAAGTTATAAAACAAAAAACAAACATCAGCATTTTCTATTTCTGAAAAAAGAGTTGTATTTCTTACCTGAGGTATTAGCATTATCTGCAAAGGAGCATCAGGAACCACAACAAAAAGCCCCATAAGTTGAGCATAATGTGGTTTTACTCTTCTACCTTGAGATGAGGACAGAAGATACAAGGACAAATCACTATTCAGGAATTTAAATCTGATTTCTTTGGTCCACTTCCAGTATTTTCATCACTTTGTCAGGCCCTGAGCACATAAACCTCCGACCTTCAGAGTCTTCATATTCAAAGCCCACAAATGCTTAAGCTTTGTCTTCTCGGTCTTCCTCTTCCCATTATGACTGCACTCCTTTTTCCAGGAATAGCTTTATTTGGAGCAGGCCACGAATTTGTGTCCAAGTCTCCTTCATCTCCAGCTCTGGTCCTGATGACAATGTCCCAAGGCATAAGATAGTTTGTTCCTGGAATGAAGCCCTGTTAATCCAAACCTGTATGAAAGACTTAGCAGGGCCTAGTTCAACCAAAGACCATCTCGAGAATTTGGATAGGAGACCTTTGGGGCAATTTGAATGCAGCATGCCTGGGAGATACTCAACTGTGGATGCCTGTGGATCAATCAAGTTTGGTCTCTTCTCAGTTTTAACTTCTCCTTGACCATGGACTTCTGGATTATCTCCTCCTGCTTGTGGAAGAGCTGGATAGGTACCTAAACTATCTGTGGACTGGCTTAAGCTCAAAGCTAAACTCAGGCTTGTACTCTCTCCTCGGGTTTGAGGTTCTTTTTCTTTAAGTTCATCAGCATCTGTATCTGGAGGGGCAGGAGAAGATTCATTTTTGGCTGGAACAGGATCTGGAGTACTTGGTTCAAATACTGGAAAATTAATATGATTCAATTTTCCACAACATTTTTCTTCTAGAAGTTGTAAAGAAAGGAGGAACCAAAAAGAAACAAAAAATCCTGTGAATTTTTCATTTAAAATTACAGTCTTCATTCTAAAAAGCGTGGTCAACAATTAATGAGTAAGCAAATACTTTCCCTTGTGTACATATCTCACTATAATTACATTCACTTTTCTAGATATACTGCTTCTGAAAATATGTATTTTTATTCAGCTCCTAGTGAATAAAAAGAAAGCAAAAAAGAAACAAGAAAAACATCCAGAATCTACCTGATAAATGCCAAAGTTAGCTGCCTTGATAGCAAAAGGATTATCTCGAGGTGCTTGTTTCCTTCCACAGTTATAGGCCCCAGTGGAATGATCTCTCCTATTGTGATATAGCACAGAAGGATTTCTATCAGCCTCTGGTTTTCCTCCTGGAAAATATGAGTCACTATTAATTTGATAGACACAAAAATCAGAATCAAATTTATTTTGCATTCTATAACATCTAACTCCAAAAATGCAAATACAAAATTTTGTATCCTTTAACAGTTCTCATTTACTAATCCCCTAGAATTCATTTTCTGAATACAAGAAAATAATTAGTAGTCATAGCTGAATCTTTTTTTTACAGAAAGAAAGAAAAAATACACGTAGGCTGATAATAGATCAACCAAAGGACTTTTATGTATGCATTTAAGCATAACCAATGGACAGAAAACACTGGGGGGAAGAGAGAGGGGGAAGGGCAGGGGAAAAAAGAGATATATGTACTAATCTTTGTAATACTTTATGTAATAAAAATATATATAAAAAAGAAAAAATACTATATGCCTACATTTCTGTAGGGTTCTTTTTAAAAATACCAATACATAGTGAACAAACACTATTAAAACCAGAATAAAAAGATAGCTCAAAGTTTTGATTTCAAAATGCTGAGAAAACTTTACCTGATTTAGCTAATGAGTGAAATTTATGTACACAATGTTGATCAGTTAAACTCCTCTTTTGACAGAGCTGATGGCTATTGCTCCAAAACTTGTAGCAGTCCTCATGTAACTGCATGGCATATTTGTGAAAGGCTGGGCCCCTAGCATGTTGACTGTATACTCTAAGAGCCTGGGCAAGTTGATTCTTATGAACTGTCATTGTGTAATTATGAGGCAAATTTGACTGATAGGTACTCTGGGCCATGGGTAAAGCTTTTTGGCACCAGTTTTCTAAGAATTTGGTGTCAATATCCAAAAACCCTTCCAAGACTTTAATACTGCTTAAAATCTTAGATGTTAGCTCCCCGGTGGGAGACTCCAGATCCTCTTTTCCATCAATAGCTACTTCATACAGTTTTGAAGCTGCTGAGATCCACTTCTGGTCAGTGGGAAGTTCAAAATGAGAAGTTTGTGGGTTCCTACCCACACTATCCAATATCATCAAAAACTTTCTTGCTTAGGACCAGCTCCACATGCTGCCACAGAAATTCCTCAAGAGTGAAATCCACTGGTTGCCCTGAAGAACTGGAACTGCTGCTATCAACATGGAAAGATGTTGTTGCCGGATGTGTTGGCTCATCACCTGGTATCACCTGGGACCAGAAAGGGGTGCAGGCACAAGCAAAGATTCAGGGACCTTCATAGTAAAATGACTCCTAAGTTGATCCAGAAACATGCCTCCTGGGTCCTCCTCCTGGTTTCCTGGAACTATGTTCACAAAAGCTTGGTTGGCAGGCACAGTAAAGAGGCAGTCTGATTAGTCAATACACGACTCTTCTGAAAGATTCTATAAATCTGGTCCTCCAGGGCATGTTGCAGTCTCCTTTTGGGAGAATGCATCTTGGGTTTGCCTGGATGCGCTGGGTCTTGGTTCCGAGGGGGTTCTACTTTGAGGGGTCCATTGAGTTGGAATAGGAAAAGAAGTTTGGGTGGGCAAGTTCGGCAGTTCAGTTTCCAGTCTTTGCCAACTGGACAATTCTTAATGGCTGTTTTGAGGAGGGGCAGTACTTTCTGTCTTATTCCATCCAGGGCTCTGAATACTCGATCCTAAGTGATGTCAAAGGAGCAAGTGGGGTGGACCAAAAGCAGATGGGACAGACGGAAAAAAGGTAAAGGAGACGGAGGCCCTGCAGTTTTTCTTGATGTTTCCAGAACTGGTGTGCTTCTGCATGAGGTATAGAGAGGCCACCGCCAGCTTCCCCACTCTGAAGGGCCTGACAAGCCCACAGCAGCTGGCAAGTGTCATAGATGGAAGTGAGAAGAAGATAAAGAACTTTGCTTTCCTGATTGTAAAAGGCCTGCAGGAGGCTGTGGTCCTGAGAACCTGGCCCCATTTGGTTAGCTTCCTGGGCAGCTACACCTCCTGGAACTGGATCTGAGGCCGGGCCCCAGGGTCGCCCGCTCCACCAGCCCCCCGGTGGCGACAGTCTGGGTCCTGCTTCCAGACCCTGGGTCCCCAGGATCTTTGTGGAGGAAAAGGGGAAAGACCTGTGGGTTGCACACCGTGTTCACAAATAAGAGCTTCTCGGAATTCAGTCGCAGGACCTTCTTACCAAAGATTCCCACCAGGCAGATCTCCTCTCCCCAAGGCGGCCTGGCCCGCTGGCCACTCCCTCCGCCCTCTGCAGGGGCCCTGTGTTTTGAGGCTGTTCCACAAGGAAGCTCCCAGGAGAAGCTCTCAGGAGCCCACAGGATCCATCTTGGTGCTGAGACTCTGCAGTCCTTCTGGTCCCCTGAGTAAACCCAATCGACCTTCTTCCTGTCTGGAAATCCCTCCTCCAAGTCCTCAGTTCCTGCTGTCCTCTCACCATAGGTTCCGCCGCTCGCCCCTCCCCTCCTAGCTTTCCCCCAGGTTTTCCCTAGTCCTGCAAACCAGCAATTTAAGATTTCCCTCAACACGATACTGTCGGATTTGAGATATCATATAAGAAGCAATTAGTTTGCATATCAAGATCTATAAAAAAACACTGCAAAAGGAGAGTGCCAATGCCCCAGCCGGTTTGGCTCAGTGGGTAGCGAGTGGGCACCCCAGACTTGGGTCCCCAGTTCCATTCAGGTCAAAGGGCACGTTCCTCTACCTGGTTGCAGGCTCCATCCCAGCCCCTGTCCTGGTGCGTGCAGAGGCAACCAATACATGTGACTCTCTAACATCCATGTTTTCCTCTCTGTGTCTCTCCCCGACCCTTCCATTTTCTCTAAAAGTCCCTGGGGAAAAATGATGTCCTCGCAGGAATTATCTCATTTATATGTGATCTTATAAGTGGAATTTTAAAAAAGAAAAACACCTAACAGTAGAAACAGAGAACAGATTGGCGGGCGGGAGGGCAGGAGGTGGGTGGAGGTGATGATCAGAAAGTGCGTACAGCAGCAGTAAGATAAAAAGTTCTGGGGATGTAATTATAGCATAGTGACTATAGATGACAGTACTGTACTACATAGTTGAAAGTTGCGAAGGAAGAAAAGAAAAACAAAAGGGAGTACATCTTAAAAATTCTCATTGCAAGAAAATAATTGTAACTATTTGTGGTAATGATGTTAACTAGATTTACTGTGGAAATAGTTTTGCAATGTATACATATATCAGATAATTATGCTGTGTGCCTTAAACTAAGGTTATGTGATAGTTGTATCTCAATAAAATGGTGGGGAAGAATTACCTCATTTATCCCTCAGAGCAAGGGTGGGACCCTAGGTTGTGGTGGGTGCTTTTGGTGTTTTTGTTTTTAATATATTTTATTGATTTTTTTTTTCAGAGAGGAAGGGAGAGGGATAGAGAGTTAGAAACATCAATGAGAGAGAAACAACATCAACCAGCTGCCTCCTGCACACCATCTACTGGGGATGTGCCCACAAGCAAGGTACATGCCCTTAACCGGACTCAAACCTGGGCCGACGCTCTATCCACTGAGCCAAACCATTAGGGTGGTTTTGGTACTTTTAATATATTAAGCTATATTCGGCTTTCAGTAATTCTTCTCAACCAACTCTTACTAACAAGATTCTAGAAAGGAGTAGTGGTGGATTTTTAAAATTTATTTTAAATCTTTTTTCTACTTGTTGCCTCCCTTCTACATGTCCAGATCCTATTTTTCATTGAAAAGCCAACTAAAATGAAAACATCCACATGTTCACCCACATCAGTTACACTGTGGTCCTCAACATGAAGATTATTTGCTATGTTTAGTAAGTGACTTTGCTGACATCTTATTTTAACAATTATTTGACTTATAAGTATAGGAAAAATAGTAACCTCACACATTGTATAGATTTCCCAAGTAAGCAAAATGTTGAGAAACCAAATAGAAAAGACTCTCTTGAAGAAAACAGGAGAAACAACTGTTACACTTTACTGAAGGGATCACAGATTGGTACAATCACTTGGAAAGCCGGTTTGACAGCATCTACAAAATAGGCACTTTGTAACCTAGCAATATCATAAGAGCCAAAAACTAGAAACAGCCCTAATGTTCACTAGCAATAGAATGGATAATTATATTCACATATCAAAAATAATGATTTATAGCACTGCACAATGACAGAGTTGAATCCCATTTTTTACATCCCCACCCGAGGATATTTTTCCATTGATTTTTGGAGTGGGTGAGGGAAAGACAGCGATAGCGATGTGATCCATTGGTTGCCTCCTGGAGGAGCCCTGACCAAGGCCCGGACCAGGTATGTGCCGTTGGCCAGAATTAAACCCGGGACCCTTCGGTCTATAGGCCGATGCTCTATCCACTGAGAAAAACCAGCTAGGGCAACCCGGTTGAATCTTTAAAAAATAAATATCGATTGAAAGAAGACAGAGGAGTCCTGCCTGCCTGGTGTTCTCAGTGGTTAGAGTAAGGGGGAAGGTCATGGTTTTGATTCCCAGTTCAGGGCACATTCCTGAGTTACAGATTCAATCCCTGGCACCATGTAAGAGGCAACCAATCCATGTGAATCTCTCTCTT
>PVJC01035696.1:0-18105 GCA_004026665.1 Murina feae
AATGTGTTTAGCTATAAGCATCAGAAAACCTTATCAGTAGCTTAAGCAGATAAAGAAATATTTTCTCATATAAAAAGAAATCCACAAGCTAGCATTTGAGTACTGATGCCATGAAGAATTCAAGTTTCTTCCATCTTTCTGTGCCACCATTTTTTAGCTTGTGGGTTTTAACCTCATGCTCACAAAATTTTTGCAGTAAGCCAGAATTTATGTTCACATTCTAGGAAAATATGAGATAAAAGGGCTAAAGGAGAAGTGAAAAGGCTGGGATGATGCTAGGGAATGTGGGTTGAGTCTATCCATGTTAACAGTCTTTCCTGGTATTCCTATCAAATGATTTCTGCTTTCATCTTTTTGGCAAGAAATTGAATCTGTAGTTGTCCTTAGCTGCAAGAATGTCTAAGAAGGCAAATATTTTAGCCTTCTAGCTTCTCTATAAAGGATAACAATGTAAAATATTTTCCTAAGTACCTCTAGGTTATCTGATCCAAAATATCCACTATAGTACTCATTAATCAGTCATTCCATAAACAACAGGAAAAAGTCAACACGAAAGCCTGTGAGTAGAATGCATGAAGTCTTTTTATGTAAAATGAAATCCCTAAATATTTAAATATGATGACTCCCTTTATCCTGTATTTTGCCACTAGAATGTTTGAAGGAAAGAATCAAACTACACAGATAATTTATTTTGGCAGTGTTGCCATGGTGACAGGGGGAAAAATTGTCCCTAGAACAGACCCTGAAAAATCTGCTCTTAGCAAATACTCAGAGGTGTTTCTGCTGCTACAGATAATCACAGGAATTGCCAGAAATTAAAATGTGCAAAGGATAAATACAAATCTGCCCCCTTTGTCATGTTGGAGACATCATGCCTTTTTAAAACCTCCATAGTCTTGTCATCACATTTTTTAAATCTTCTTTCTTTGCAGTAAATCTGTGGCAGCTCAGCAATCACTATTTTTATCTCAGTAACCACTCAAACTTTTGTCAGTTGCAGATGTGTGATCTCAGGAAATGCTTACCTGACCTCATTGTCTGTGGCAGTCTTCAAACCCATCTACTCATAACGCTTTCTACCTTGGGCTCAGTTATCTTCTGTGGATTTTTAATCCTGAAATCTATCAATAGGCTATACCCAACACAGAGTGATCTCACTGGTCTTCCCCTTTTCACACCCCAATATCCTCACATTTATGAAGAGGATCTTTTTTTTTATATCCTCACAAATTACCTCCTCATTCTACTTTTAAAGAGATATCCTTGAACTAGAATGTGTTTTACTAAATCAAGATGACCTGAACTAAACTGATTCCATGTTAAATTATTTGGTGCATTCTTGCTTCCTTGTCAATATGTTTCCTTGCTTTATTCACTGATTCCCTAGCAAATACTTTTTGAGCATCAAGTGTGAGCCAGGCACTTTGATAAACATGGTCTTTATGGAAATGTAGAACTTAGGGCAGCAGTTCTCAAACTGTAGGTCGTGACCCCTTAGATGGTCAAAGGACCTTTCACAGTGGTCACCTAAGACCATCCTGCATATCAGATATTTACATTATTATTCATAACAGTAGCAACATTATAGTTATGAAGTAGCAACAAAAATAGTTTTATGGTTGGGTCACAACACAAACTGTATTTAGAGGACCAGAAGGTTGAGAACCACTGACTTAGGGTATGTTCTCAAGGAGGTTACAATCTATTGTGGAAGAATGATTTTACATTACTGTTAGGATAGCCTTTAGTTTGGGTGAATTCTTGAACTATAGTTGGTCACTCCTTTAGTCTCCCTTCTATCAGCACCACCCCCCCTTCAAATATATACACATACACATTGACATGAGATTTTCTTGATGGCAGGAGAAATTCATTCTACCTCTTTCTTTTGGCATTATATTCTCTACCATAAGCACACAATAGGATCCTAATAAAAATTTGTTTTTCTAAAATATTATGTGGAAATAATCTGAAAAAAAATGAGACAGAGGGAGATATAGAAAAAGGATGTTCTTAACTTGTGAGAAAATATCACAACAAAAATCATGTGATTCAATGAAGATTTATGAAAAATACATATTTAAACAAGTTAAAGATATAGACTTAAGAATCTACCCTGTGTATGTATATATGCAGTGTGACGTTATACTACTTGGCAATAGACTATAAAGTTGGGCATAATCTAAGTAGAGATAAAAGATTGTAATTCCTAGTTCTATGTATTTTTAGTGTACCATGTTCTTCAAAATCTATCAAAAATATAAATAAGCAACAATTGATATTTTCTATTTGTACAGAATTTTATTCCATATTTACTTGTTTCTCTTTCAACATCTGCCTTTGACCTTTTTTCTTTAAAATACCTATTTAGCATTGTTCAGTTGTTATGCCTATGTTGCTTTTTGCTCATGAAAGAATATTAGATTAAAATGATATAACTCAGTATCTTAGTTCATGCTCAAAAACTCATAAAGAGTACCTTCTTTTAAACCTTTGGGTGAAAACCAAATCCTCATGATGTATTTTTTTATGTGAACATCTAGTTATACACATCAAACTGTCACTGATTTTTTCATCTTCTTTAAGAATTAGTAGGGTTTTTTCTTCCATAGTAAGGCAGTCTTTTTCAGTAATATTTCCTAAGAAGTTAGGATTTTTGCAAGCGTTTATATCTGAAGTTATGATTCCTTCTCTGTTAGCTCCAAGATCTCACTCATTGGATTTACAAAACCCTTTCTCTTATTTCTAAAAGCATTTAATGTATGCAAACTCACATTTGCCTTGAGAGCATTTTTAAAAATAAACTTTTCAAGTTGGAATGTTCTTACTGAATTCAAGCTTTTATGATGCTGTTTGACTTGGCATATGTTCCTTGTGACATCTGCATTGAAAACACTTTGCATTTGAGAGACTTTCCCTGCCGTATTGGGATATTTCAACTCGAGTTATAGTCATCAGTAGGAACAGAAAACAAGAATTTCCATCCAAAAGCAGTTTCAGTAGGACATAGCATAAGCACTTTAAAAAGAACAACATCTACTGATAGGCACATGGGGCTGTTTCCAAATCCTAGCTATTGTAAATAACACTTCTATGAACATTTAGCCCATGGACGTGGGTAATAGAGTATGGAAGACCTGGAAGTCTGGGTAGGGATTGGAAGTAAGGGAGGAATGGCGGGGGGGGGGGGGGGGGGGGGGGGGGGGGGGGGGGGAAGGGGCGGATAGGAGATCTCTGTAATACTATCAACAATAAAAACATTAAAAAATAAAAAGAACAGCATCCCCCTTCAATCTTTGCCCAATTATTTAAAACAAACATTAAGAGATTATCTCTTCCTTTTATAAGGATCCATAAAAGGTGGTTCTTCTATCTAAATGAAAATGTTTTATTCAAGACACTTTTCTTTCTATCTTAGGGGATCTACTTAATACTCAGTAAAAGTGAATTTATTCAGTGTTACCTTTGATGCTGAAGTGTTGGTCAGTGGTTGAATACATGGATCATTCACAGAAAGTGATTATCAGAATACATTTGGCTTCATATAATAGTCAATACTTAGAGGTTTGGACTGGTTAATAGTAACCATGAAGTTGGTTACTATTTCCTTAAAATAAACATGAGTATAGGTATTTCCACAGCTAGAAGGTACACATAGCATAAGTGGACGGTTCCCGATTCTTCAGAAATGGAACACAGTTGGGGAATTAGCATTAACTCAAGAAACAATGTTAACCCCCAAATCTCTTAATCCTTTGCCTTCCAAAGGCAACCACTGTTGGGACTTATTACAGCATAGGTGTTTTTTTTTTTCATTTATGTACCTTTTATACAGGATATTACTTGATACAATTTGTGTGTTGGGCTTCTTCCGTTTAACAATATGCTGTGATATTTAGCCATGTTCTCGTAATTTATGATTATACTCATTAATAGTATTACAGTGTGTGAAATATGCTGATACGCATACACATACACATACATATGAGCTGAGTTTAAAATAAAGCTTATAACCAATAAAGGCTAGCTGAACTGAAATATTGTAACTGAGGGTTCACAGAAGAAGCCGCATGGAGACTTGTAAGAAGGGTGGAGATGCAGAACAGGCTGGGCCCTGCACCCACTTGTAGCAGCTGAGAAGCCTGAGGGATGCCTTGGCTATAAACCACTCCCCCTCTGCCCCTAAGCATGGGGTCTAATCTTCACACTGAGATACCCAACTCAGAGCAACAGAGATGGAAAAAAAAGGAAAAGAGTCTGTGTCTGATGTTGAGAATCAGTGGTATTCAGTCTGCCTGGGGGGAGAAGGGATTCTGCTAGAGATTCAGTTGCATGGTTGAGCCATCCTATTGTTACAGCACAAGTAAGGGGAGTGTATGGGTCCTGAAGAGAGGTCTGCTTGCTATATTAGTGGGGACCTTGGAAATGCTCTATTTATGGAAAAGCTCTTGATAGAGACTTAGACAGTGATTGAACTGTGTAGCTTAAGAAGGGGAACATATGCTATTACCACTCTTGTTCAACATAGTATTGGAATTACTAGCCACAGCAGTCAGACAAGAAGAATTAAGTGTCATCCACTTAATTAGGAAATAGGAAAGCAAGAAGTAAAACTGTCATTATTTGCAGATGATATGAATTGTACATAGAAAACCCTAAAGACTCCACCAAAAGACTAACAGTTCTGGTAAATGAATTTGCCAAATTAGCAGAATATAAAATTAAAGCTCAGAAATTGGTGGCATTTTTATATACCAACTAAGGGCCTGGTGTACAAAAATTTGTGCACTCGGGGGGGGGGGTCCAAAGGAAGATTTAAACAAATGAGACTACATCAAGCTAAAAAGCTTCTGCACAGCAAAAGAAACCATCAAAAAAATGAAATGAGAACCCACCGTATGGAGAACATATTGTGAATGATACATCTGATAAGGGTTTCTTTTCCAAAATATAGAAAGAACTCATACAACTTAACACAAAGAAGATAAACAATCCAATTTTAAAAATGGGCAAAAGACACTTCTCCAAAATAGGACATACAATTGGGCCATGGACATATGCAAAAATTCTCAATGTCACAAATCATCAGAAAAAAATGCAAATTAAAACTACATGAGATATCACTTCGTACCTGCCATAATGGCTACCATCAATAAATCAGCAAGCAACAAGTGATGGTGAAGATATGGAGAAAAGGGAACACTCATTGCACTGTTTGTGGGAACACATCATAGAAGCTCCATAAAAATTAAAAATGGAACTGCCTTTTGCCCCTGTGATTCCACTTCTGGGAATTTACCTGAACAAACCCAAAACACGAGTTCGAAAGTATATATGCACCCCTGTTTTAATAGCAGTATTGTTTACAATAGCCAGTGTCTGGGAACAACTCAAGTGCCCATAAGTAGGTGAGTGGATTAAAAAAACTGCACTGTGGTACATTTGCACAGTGGAACGCTACTTAGCCATACAAAAGTAAAAAAGGAAATCTTATCTTTGCGACAACATGAAAGAAACTGGATTATGTTAAGTGAAATAAACCAGTCAGAGTAAGACAAATACTATGTGATCTCACTTATATGTGGAAAATAATAAAATAAACTGATGAACAAAAGAAAGACCAAGGCATAGACAGATGAAACAGATACATGAAACTGACTGACAGCTCTCACAGGGAAGAGAGATTCTGGGGCTGGGTGAAATCAGATGAAGGGACTAAGCAAAAAAACAAAGATATGTATAATATTATACACACACACACACACACAAGAGGCCCAGTGCTGTGCACTGGTTCAGTCTGTAAGCTTGGCCTGTGATCAGGGCCATCTTAACCAGCTGCCTACAGCCAGCCCTGTGCCCCGCTGCTACGCACCCCTGGTTTCCCATTTGTCATCAGGTGATCAGTGCCTGCCAGCTGAGGAAAGAGATAAGAGGTGGTCAGTGTGCCTCATAGTGACTGGCCGAGCCTCATAGTGACTGGCCAAGCAGTCATTCTGCCATTAGGGTCAATTTGCATATTACCCTTTTATTATATAGGAGATATATATATGTATATGTGTATATATATATATATATATATATATATATATATATATATATTCACATAGACACAGATGACAGTTTGGTGATAGCCAGAGGGAAATGGGGGTGATGGTAGGTAGAGATTGGCAAAGGGGTTTTTAATGGGGACAGAAAAAGACTTTTGCTTTGGGCAATGGTCACACCATTCAGTGTGCAGATGATGTTTTGGTGACCTGTATACTTGAAATCTGTATGGTTTGGTGAACCAATGTCACCCCAATAAATTCAATTAAAAATGATGTTACTATAAGAATTCACTGTATAACTAAATTTTGTTTTGTGGTAAGCATAGGTATGCAGTGTTATTCGATATATATGAAAGATAGGATTACATAGTTACAAGGCACACATAAATATTGTTGAGCTTAAATAGAAACTGGAAACCAGTTTCCCCAAGAAAGACATGTTTGTCTGTTTTTTATTGTAAGGATGATATTTTCAATTTTGTTAATGTTTTTCAATCATATGGAAATATATGATACTAGGGACCCAGTGCACGAAATTTGTGCACGGAGTCGGGGGGAGATGGTCCCTCAGCCCGACCTGCACCCTCTCCAATATGAAGTTCTTGGGGACTCTCACAATCCAGGACCTCTGGTTCTTAACCGCCCCCAGCTTCCGCCTGCAAACCGCCCCAGAGCCTGGGCACCTGCAACGGAGGCTTGAAACTCCGGTGCCAGTGCCCGGCCATCGCACCTTTGCAGGCCGCCGCCTTCCACCCCCAGCTTCTGCCTACAAACCACCCCAGACCCCGGCCATCGGGGCTTTCCAGGCCGCCGCCTCCTGCCCCCAGCTTCCTCCTACAAACGGCTCCAGAGCCCGGCCATCGAGGCTTTGCAGGCCGCCGCCTCCGAACAGGCTTCTTCCCGGTAGGCTCGCTCTTGGGGAGGGGTGGGGGGCAGACAGGAAGAGCTTACCGGCTTGCTTGCTCCTGGATCCTGAGGCAGAGAGAGGTCTTTCCTCTGCCCTGCTGGACCTTGGGGTTGGGGCCTCTGCCATCTTGCCTGAGCTAATTTGCATACAGTTGCTCTGATTGGCTGGTGGGTGTGGCTTACCCCTGTCCCGGAGAAATGGTTAATTTCAATATTACGCTTTTATTAGTTAAGATTGTAAATAAAGCATCTGTGCATTGGATTGCATTTAAATTAAAATGAATATGGGAAAACTAAGGGTTGGGAAGAATCTAATATAATAAGAGTAATATGCAAATTGACCATTACCCAAGACACCTAAGACACACCCACCAGCCAAGCCACGCCTCCCAGCCAACCAGAGCAGCTGTATGTAAATTAGCCCAGCCAAGATGGAGGCTGGCAGCCATGGAGCTAGAGCAAACCAGAGGCTTCTGTTGCAACTGCCTGCCTAGGCTGGCTGAGCCTCTGCTCACGGCCACACCCACCAGCCAATCAGAGTGGCTGTATGCAAATTAACCCAGCCAAGATGGAGGCTGGTAGGGCACCTCTGCACTGGGAGCCTCCGCGGCCAGCATAGCTGTGCCAGGTGTGTCAGCTCAGTGGGGGGGTCCGGCCTGGGGCCTCCTCCGGGCATCCAGGAGCGCCTATCCTGGGTCCACTGCCTGGCTCCACCCCCTGGGAGTCTCCTCAAGGAGTCCAAGAGCACCCGTCCTAGGTCTGCTGCCTGGCTGTGCCCTGGGGGCCTCCTCAGGGGCATGCAGGAGCACCCATCCAGGGTCCGCTACCTTCATCCGCCCCCCAGGGGCCACCACAGGTCATGTGGGAGCGTCTGCTGCACAGTGCAGAGAATCTGAAGCCAGTCCACTGCCCGGCTCCACCCTGGGTGTGTTTGCTCAGCAGCAGGGCCCCACCGAGGGATCCTGCACCAACATCAGCCCCTGGCTCGCCACCCAGCTCTGCGCCAGGTGTGTCCCCTCAGCAGTGGGGGCCCACCAGGCGTGTGTGATCATGGGCCCTCCGGTGGGAAACGTCCAGGCCTGCACTCACCAGCCCTCCCACCTCCCAGTGCACGAACCCTGAAGGGGCTGTGGGCAGCCTTAAAATGGCCCTCAGCCCCTCATCCAGGCTGGCCAGGCATGCCAGCAGGTGGACATCTCCCCCGAGGTGTCCCAGACTGTCAAAGGACATAGGCCGGGCTGAGGGACTCCCACCCCCCGAGTGCACAAATTTTTGTGCACCGGGCCCCTAGTATATTAAGTCACAAAAGAATATTTTAAAAAGAGGAAAGAATTATGCCTTGAGTGTATTAGAGAGTTAAAAAGGACAAAACCATGTTTTTGAAAAGTGACCTAGTTTTCTTGCCCCCTTCTAAAGAATGCGGTAGGTCATTGAGGTTAAATAAATTCTTGTCATTTCAGAAAGTGTACCTGTTCTGTTTTTTGTAGAAAGTAAAATCCACCTATAAAACATAAATATTAATCTTGGAATAGATCATGGGAGATAACACTAGCCACCCAAATACTGGCTTTATTTTAGAAATACTTTTTCTAATGTAAAATTATAACATTAACTTAATACATTTATAGTGACATTCACGTCTTCTATATTTTACTTTTTAGTGATATTTAATTATTTTAGGATATCTAATATTGTCATAAGCAACATCAAAGTTTTTGATACAGTTTTTAATAGATATTTGAATGAACAAAATCAGGTTTGTTTAGAGTAACAGAATAGCATACCTTCTTGCATACCTTTTTCTTGCATACCTTCCTGGGGCTGTGGGAGGTATTTGAGTACAAAGTTGTAGTTTGTACTTAAATTGAATTAGTTTAAAATTAAAAAAAATAGTTCAATGTATTCTTTTAGTTTATCTCTCACTGTCAAAAACTCTCTTTCAATGTTATTTTAAGAGAGAAAGTCACTGGTATTTTGAAACATTGGGTTGAAGAAAACTCCAGTTTACTTTGATAAGAAGCAAAAACAATTTCCAGTATTAGATTAAGATTGAAAAGGAACATAATAAAGAGTTTTACCAGATCTTTGCCTTTTCATCCTTTCAAAGTTTCTTGGAACTGTTTTAAGTGTATTCCATTTTGTCACAGATGTTACTTTAAGCAACTTTCTAAACCTTGAGGTGTTTATCCTAAGGCACTGTAGTCTTCAGCTATATAGCCATAAGTCTTTTGTTTAAAAAAGAACACCTTTGGTAAAGTTCTTCACAATTGAATTTAGGCCTGAGCAACAACAAAAAAGTGCTTAATATTTGCTTTCTTTCTTTATGTAAAGATAAACTCCGCCTATGCTCTTCTTTATACTGGTGAGCCATTTTCTTGAATCCTTTTCTAAAATGTGGTTAAAGAATAATGTGACATAAATCTTATATGTATGCTCTGATTTTCAAAGAGTCTTTATTTTTACTTTTGTTGGTCCAAACATAAAAAAAAAAATTATCTCCTCCCATTTCCCACTCTCCAATTAGCTGCCAATGGTCCGGAACTTAACGATTTTACCTCCTGTGATTCTATTTGTTTGTAATCCTATATTCAACATTGTACTGAAGTCTGTTAAACATTGATAAGCCAGTTTTTATGCAGCAGGTCCTCAGAGAGCATTGTACTAAAATGCTGTAAAGACTGGATTAGTTTTAGGTATTGTAATGTGGTTGCGAGACATTTTCCTAGTGTCTGTTCTTCCAAAGTTGCCAAATCAACTTGGCCTTGATTTAATACTGCTAAAATGGTAATGCTGAGCTGACTTGGAGCTTCACATACTTCAAAATGAGTTTTTCTGAGGGTGATTTAACAAATAGTTCTATTTCTTAAGTACTACTGTGGAATGCAATGCACATGGGACATTATTGTGTAGTTGCTGTGAGACACTGAGTTCTTTGCCAAAATCTTAAGTTCCTTTCGTTGCTATTCTAGTTATACCTTCTTCTGTTATCTCTTGCCAGTATTCTAATGTCCTCATATGATACGGTTTTTATTAAGGAAGGAGAGTTGAATTGGGCTTAATTTTTTCTGAATTTTACAGACTTAAAATCATCCTGCATTCCAGAGATAGCTACCATTAACACTTCAGAATATATCCTTCCCATATAATGTTTTCCATACGTAGATGTACATTTTGAAAATTAAGATGGTATTGTGCTTTATAGATTGCTTATGTGAATGAAAATATTTTACTATATATCACATATACAAAAGAATATATATTCATATATAAAATAGAATAATAAAATAAACATCCCTGTAATTATCGCCTCACTTAGAGAGTGGTATGGATACATTGAAGTCCCACATGTACTATGAAATGTTAATCCTTTCCCTGTCTTGCAAAAATAACAGTTCTTCTGAATTTTGTATCTATCATTTTCATCCTTTAAAAATATTTTTTAATGTATACATATCCACAAATAGTTTTGTTTTTGAACTCTATGTAAATTCTATAATACTTGTAATTTTTTACTCATGTTTATAATTCAGCATTTTCTTTGAGGTTCCTCCACACAAATAAATACAGCTGTTGTTCCATCATTTTGACTGCTGTTTAGTATTCTATAATGTAAACATGTGATACTTTTTAGTTAGGTTCTTACTGATGGATAGTGGCTTAATCTCATGCTTTGCTCAAATAAGAAATACTCATATGAATATTGTTATATGTTTCCTGGTGCACTGAGGAAGAATTTATTTAGAGTCATTGACGAGGAAGGAGTAAGACTGGTGGGTCATCAAATATGTGTCCAGTAAAACTTTGCTACGATGCAAAATTATTTTTCAAAATGGTTTGCAAACATCCCTAAAACCATTAGTGTGTAAAGTTTCACATAGTCCCACACTTACACTGACCGTTACTATTTTCTAAAGCCTTAATAAAATGCTGTATCATTTAATTTAAATTTTCCCAATTAATAGTGATGTTGTATGTTCTTACATGTATCACCCCTGCCTTTAGGTAACTGGCTATCCCTCATATTCTGTGAAACAATGTTTTATTATCTTTGTGTTGATAAATACCTTCTCCCTATTTGTAGATTGTATTTTTCCCTAATTAGTAGTATATTTTGAAAATTAAAAGCTCCTAAACTTAAGGTAGTCAAATTTATTAATCTTTTTGGTATGCTTTGTACTTGAATATTGTTTAAAGATTTCTTCCCTACCATAACATCAGCAGCAGATAAAAAGTATAAACACAAATTAAGGCTATTTTAACAATCCAGCCATTTGAAAGAATGATCTGAACTGAACTGGAGGAATGGTTAAGGAGAAAGGGAGTAATAACTAGAAATAAAATAACTATGAAAGAATACATAGTATTTAACATTTGGTTTGGTGTGAAGTGGTAAAGAAAGCAAAATGATGATAAGAATTTTAAACCAGATTATTAAAAGTTTGGCAGAAATATAAATAAGTCAATGAGAAGAGTTGCTTTGAGGAGAAAGATAAAGCAATTCCAATGGCACATACCCATGATATATTCATCACAGTAACAAATACAGCTGAGTACTTGGAAGAGAAATTGAGACTGTGGAAATAGACATTATAGAGTTCAATGCACACAGGTAATAAGTGCAGGCAGATATGAAGAGGGTGAATGTGCCTAATGAAAGTGCTTTGTGTGGAGGAGAACCAAGATGGTGGTGTAGGTAAACACGGTACTTGCTGCCTCCCACAACCACACTAAAATTACAACTAAAATACAGAACAACCATGATTCAGAACCATTTGAAACCTGGCTGAATGAAAGTTCCACAATTAGAGAGGTAAAGAATAAAGCACATTCAGCCATGTAGGAAGGGTGGAGGTGTGGAATAGGCTCGTTCAACAGCCACGTGTAGTTTTTAATCTAGAGGGATATTTTGGCTATGGAGGACTTCCAAGAGGAGCAAGGTGTCCCAGCCCCACACCATGACCATCTGCCCAGTGTTCCAGTGCTGGGAAGAGAAGTCCCTGTAACTTACAGCTGTAAAAACCAGCTGAGATTGTTGCTGAGTGATATGGAGGCTCCTGGAATCCCAGCAGTTCCTCTTAAAGGGCACACACATGGACTTATTTGGACCTACTCCCTCTGAGCTCCAGTGCTGGGGAAGCAGCTTCAAGGGATCCAGGGATATGTGAGGAGGGACTAATTTTTCTGGAATCAGAGCAAGAAATCAGGGGCAGCTTTCTCTCAGACAGGGGTGCTCACAGGTTCATTGTCCCTATGCTGATACTTCCCCTGTCACAGAGCTGACTGGCAGGGGCCATATCTGAGTCAGAATCAACCTGGCTCACACTGTTCACTTCACCTTCGTGATTCCCTGATACCTCACCTCACCCAATTTGCAGTCCCACTCAAGCTGGTTGCAGTGGCTTTTCCATATGAATAGGATAACCTGGACCAGGTTTCATACTTTCTAAAATATATCAAATAAGTAATAGCATGCCCCATGCCTGTCAATAAGAGGCCCAAGGCCCAGAACTATCCACAGCCTGTCTTGCTTTACAGCTTGGCCTCTCCTGGGCACTTCCAAGCCCAACACAAGTAGCAACCATTTGCAGATCACTCTATAGCTCCTACCGTGCAGTGTCTGACTTTAACTTGCAGATAGACCCAGAGCCAGTGTACCAGGTGGATAGCTTCAGACCACATGAGATTACAATTCTACACATTCACAAGTGACACACTAAAGGAACAGACTCAGTTAACAACAAAGCCTCACTAAAGCAAGTCCTGCTCTATTGTGGTGTCTCCTGCACAGCAGCTCTTCAAGTGTTGTCACAGCCAGTCCTTATAGCCAATTGGCCTGGAGGTCAATTTCTCCCAGTGGCACTGACAGCAGTCAAAGCTCAAATACAATAACACTGTGCACAAAGCCCACACAGCAGCTCACCTAGACTGCCTAACTCAGGTGAATGGGGAACTTGAGCCACTGGGCCCTATAGAACACCTACTACTCAAGGCTACTGTACCAATTCCAGGAGACATATCAGCTGTATTTAATACCTAGAAACAAACACAAGGATGCAGTCAAAATGTGTGGACAAAAAAAACCAAAAAAACTTGTCAAGAATGAAGAACACAATATTTCTCCAGAAAAAATAACTAAAAGAAATGGAAGCAAACAAACTACTAGCTACAGAGTTTAAAACAATGGTTATAAGGATGCTCAAGAATCTTAATGAGAGTTTCAATGATCTTAGTAATTTCAAAGACATGAAAAAGGAACAGGAAGAAATGAAGTTTAACTAACTGAAATAAAGAATAACTTACAGGGAATCAACAGTAGAGTAGAGTATGATTGCTGAGAATCAAATCAGCGATTTGGAATATGAGGAAGCAAAAAACACCCAATCAGAAGAGCAACAATAAAAAAAATTAAAATATGAAGATACTGTAAAGAACCTCTGGGACAACTTCTAACATGCCAACATTTGCATTATGGGGTGACAGAAGGAGAAGAGAGATAACAAATATGGGGTGACAGAAGGAGAAGAGAGAGCACAACATATTGAAAACCTATTTGAAGAAATAATGACAGAAAACTTCCCCTACCGGGTGAAAGAAATAGAAGTCCAGGAAGTGCAGAGTCCCAAACAAGTGGAACCCAAAGAGGCCCAGACTGAGACACATCATAATTAAAATGACAAAGGTTAAAGAGAAAGAGAAAATTTTAAAACACTGTATTTTCCTCTGTATAAGATGCTACTTTTTTTTTAAGATCATTAGACTGAAAATAGAGGGGCGTCTTATACACGGAAGTCTGCCGAGGAGGAGCCAAGCAAGTGCATAGCTGTCCATACCTTGTCATACAGGCTTCCTCCAATCACGAGCCTTATTGTTACTGACATCAGCTGTTGCTATAATTAGAATTGAAGGTGGAGTGTGTGCAGATGCAACAGGGACTGGGGCTTTCTGACCCTATAAAGATGTCAAAAAATAAAAAGATAAATAACAGCAAGTGTTTGTCTTACTCTGCAAAATTCAAACTGAATTTAATCAGCTATGCAAAAGAGCATGGAAATAGAGTTGCAGAGAGACAATTAGGGCCTCCTCCCACTAAGTGTATGATCAGACATTGGAGAAAACAGGAAGAACACCTCCTTAAGATGTCAGAAAAGAAGATGGCCTTAGGATAAGGTGACCAGACGTCCCGCTTTTGGCAGAACAGTCCCGATTTTTAACAGTTTGTCCTGCGTCCTGCAGCGTTTTAAAAAAGTTCTGATTATTCTTTGTAATATTTTAAGTAATAATTTAAAAAAAGAAAAAAAAGAACCCCCCTGGTCAATGGTGTACTGCTTTAAATCTGGTCACCTTATCTTAGCAGGAAAATCAGCAAAATGTTCCAAATATTGATTTCTTAATTTTGGGTTTGAAAAGTGGGGGGCATCTTATACGTAGTAAAATACAGTAGTTACCTACTAGGGAGTGCCCATATGACTGTCAACTGATTTCTCAACAGCAACTTTATAGGCCAGAAGGGAGTGGCAAGAAATATTCAAAATGACAAACAGCAAGGACCTATAACAAAGATTTCTCTACCTATCACAGCTACCATTTAGAATTGAAGGTCAGATAAAGAGCTTCACAGACAAGAAAAAGCTACGGAATTCATCACCACCAAACCAGTATTACATGAAATGTTGAAGGGAATTCTTTAAGAAGAGGAAGGAGAAGAAGAGGATGGGAAAAAAAGATAAAATTTGACTAATGGCAATCTATGAATATCTATCAACAGTTGAATCTAAAAATCAAAATAAACTACCAAGGAATCTAATAAACAAAATAGAGTGATGAATAAAATAGAACCAGAGGCATGGAAACATGGAACAGAATGATGAATCTCAGAGGGAAGAGGAGTGGGATGGTGGGAAAAGATAAACCAAAGAACTTATATTCATACTAGGGGTCTAGTGCATGGGATTCATGCACTGGTTGGGAGTGTTACCTGCAGAGATCAGCCTGCTGTGGGAGCACCGCTCATCTTGGTCAGCCGAGTGGCTGTGGACCCGCCCTCTGAGCTGCTGCTTCCACTGTGGGAGCGCTGCTCATCCACGTCATCTGAGTTGCACTCTCACTGTGGGCACACACTGACTGCCAGGGGACAGCTTCTGCATTAAACATCTGCCCCCTGGTGGTCAGTGCACATCATGATGACTGGTCGACCAGTTGTTCTGGTCATTCTGCTGTTTGGTCACTGGGCATTTATTATATAGGCTGTGTATTACCTCTGGAGACAGACAATAGGAGTTGAAGGCCTGGGCTGGTGTGGGAACTGGGTTGAAGAGGGCATTGGAGGGAAAGGTGGGACATCTTTAATACACTATAAACAATAAGGATTTGTTTTAGTTTCTTTTTGTATAAGACTGATAATAGATATACCCCCAAAGAATATGCTCACATTTGGAAAGGCCAAGAAGAGCCAGCACTGGATATATAGAATTCAGGTAAGCGAGAATTCTTTCTTGTATAATTTAACCTATATGTGGTACTGAGATAGGTATTTCATAGGTATATTATAATCTATTTGATGAGGTGGTGGTATTATATCAGTAGAGGAGAATGTTTTAAACAGAACAAGATGTTCAAAAGTGTCAAATGATGCAGAAACAATAAGAGAATTAGAATGAAAGAAGAGGGCTTGTATCATTAGAATGTAATAGATAAGTTTTGTAGAGAATAAGTTCCAATTAAGAGAGATAGAAGCAAAACTGTGAAGATGATATGAGAATGAATCTTGTGCAAGTGAGCATTGAAATGCAAACAAATTCTAATAATTCAGTAGTGAGAGATTGTAGCAAGACTAAGACAAGATGGTTTTGATTTAAAATAGAAAAAATGAACTATATGATAAGAATGTTATCTATGCATAATAGGCACTCAACAACTTTTTTAAATGAAAAACTGAATGTTTGGAATTTGAAAAATAGGATCCAGAGGGAAGGGCAGATAAGCAATTGAAAGGTACTGAGTTTATAAGTCCTTTGCTTTTGAATTTCCAACAATATTTATAAGAAACACTAATTTGTGTAATTGCATAGATAAAGCACACGTTTTGGACGTTTTTGTGATTTTTTGTACATGTATTTAAATGCACAGCAAGCATAGGAAACAAAACAAACACTAATAAAGCATTACTTGAGAAATGGCAACTTGCTCTCGGTAACAACTGGCATTTGCTATTTGAAAGGCCAAAGAGAGATGAATTTTGATAACAGATAGATTCTTACTTAAAAACATGAGTATATATTTAAGTAGAAAAGGTGTTCTTTTAATAGCACTTTATAATTCATCTCGTGTTAGTGGCATCTTATTATCTTTGACTTTCAAAACACATCCTTCCCAATTATAATATCAAAGAATTGCAGATCCAACATGACTGTTACTTGTTCACTCAAACTTGGCTATTCCTCATAAATTTTAAAGGCCCCAAAGCAGTTTTGTCCAGGTTGATTTTTCTGTATCTTAGCATTGCATTAATGACTTAAAGTGATTTTAATAGCAAGATAAAAATTTGTTGACATGCAAATAGCTTACTCTCAAACAAGGAATTGACTCATATCAACAACTGCAAGATGGGCTATCATGCCAAAATTTGTTCTGTTTTTCAGATTTTAATCTAAAGTTTAAAATTTGTGCTAAGTGTTTTCTTTATTCGGTATAATACATTTGCATTCATACTTCTTTCCTGCATAAGTAATAAGTGATTATAATGTGTTTTGTGTGTGATTACATAAATATAGAAGTAGTGAGGTACTAGTAATAATAACAGTGTAAATATTTATCGCTTGCTTACCAAGTGCCAAGCTCTGATCAAAATGCTTTACAGGCCTTAGCCAGTTTGACTTTGTGGATACAGCATCAGCCTGCGGACTGAAGGGTTCCGGGTTCAAGAATGGTCAAGAGCACATGCTAGTGTTTCAGGCTCGATCCCCAGTAGGGGGCGTGCAGGAGGCAGCCAGTCGATGATTCCCTCTCATCATTGATGTCTCTATCTCTCTCCCTCTTCCTTCCTCGCTGAAATCAATAAAAAATATTTTTTAAAAATGCTTTATAGGTATCAGTGTATGAAACATTCAAATTACCTTATTTGAAAGCTATTGTTATTCCAATTTTACAAGAAATAGGTTAACAAAGAGGCAGAGAGAAGTTCGAAGAATTTTCTCATTATTACAAAACCAGGAAGTTCTGGAGGTAAAATTCTAATCCATGCATACTCACCCCGACATATACTCTTTAATCAACAGAATCTATTAATTGTGTGTATATACGTTAAAATTAAGAGATGCAAAAGTTTTGAGAAAAGTTCCTATCTCCATTTATTTCCTGGAATAAAAACAAATCTACAAATTGTCTTTCCTATTGTGCAAACATTATGCTTATATCATAAAAAATAGTCATGTAAGCAGAGAGTATATATCACAATATATTGTTAAGTTGTTAAAACAAGTTATACTGATATAGTTTGGAATAATATACTTATGGAACAAAAGTTATTATGCCCAGTTTATAGTAGCATTATTTGAGAAGTTATATTTTTGTGTGGAATTTCAACTTTTTAAAAATGGGTTAATTTTTAAGAAAAGTATAAAATTCTCAATAGATTGTTATGTATATTACCCTAGGTTTACAGCAGGAAAAAAAAACAAGTAAAGTTAGCTTTTATTATGCACACATATACTATATTAGCATGTATAAGACAATATTTCATAATTTACAGTATATTATTTTCAAAACAGAGTCTATCAAAATTATATTTAGGTATTAAGAGTACATATGTTAATCAGAACAAATAAGAAAATAATTTTTATAAGAACTCAAATCTGGGTCTTCAAAACCATTTTTTCATCTTTCTTATTGAAAGTATTAGAGGTTCCCCTTTTTGACCATTTTTAAAAAATATGTCATATTCATAAATGTAGGTAAATCTACACAATGGAATACTATGCTGCTGTAAAAAAGAAGGAATTCTTACCATTTGCATCAGCATGGATGGAAATGGAGAGCATTATGCTAAGTGAAATAAGCCAATCAATGAAAGAAAAATACCACATGACCTCACTTATTTATGGATAATAAAGACCATTACAAAATGATAAACATAAACAAATACAGAGACAGAGCA
>PVJC01035697.1:5994-18221 GCA_004026665.1 Murina feae
GAGATGCCCTGGGCTCTGGGGTCAGCGGGAGCTGGACTCCAGCGTCACCTCTCCCCAAGATGGCGACTTTGGGACTCTCTCTGCTGCGGACAGGACCCTGACCTCGCCCACACCGCTGAGGAGACTCAGGGGCGTCTGGTGGCCAAGGAGACGAGGGTGTCCCCAGTGAGGAGGATGGGTTGGGGGCCTACATTCCCCTGGGACTTCAGGGAGGGCACTCAGACCTTAGAGTGGTTCCTTGGCCAACCTGCGCACAGTGGGGCAGCAAATGCCCATGGCAGGACCCACGGCCACACTCAGCTGCCCCAGTCACAGCACGGTGCCCGAGTGTTCGCATTGCTGTCTGGCTCTTTTAAAAAAATCTGTTTGTGTTGACTTCAGAGAGGAAGGGAGAGGGAGAGAGAGAGAAACATCAGTGATGAGAGAGAATCATTGACCCGCTGCCTCCTGCAGGCCCCCCACTGGGGATGGAGCCCACACCCTTGGCCTGTGCCCTGAACTGGAATCAAACCTCAGCCTCCTGGTTCATAGGTAGATGCTCAACCACGGAGCCACGCCGGCCACTGCCTGGCCCTTGCCTGCTATCCCGGTGCCGGTCTCTATAAATTCTTCAATGAGGAAAGGACAGGGCCAGGGATGGATGCTGGCGTCAGGTGGTTTGGTGAGTGGGGAACCAAGAAGATGTGGCCTTTTAGGGTCCGCGTTCCCTGGATGGAGGACCCCCAGCCCGATGTCAGCTCCTGTGGAGGGCAGAGCAGGGTAAGGGGTCCCCATGCCTCAGGCCCCCTCGGGGCGAGTTCACAGCCCTGGCTGGAGTGGGCCACCACAGTTGGTACGCATAGCTGGGCTGCATCCATGTGTCTGCTGCAAAGAGTCTCATAAAAGGGGCCCCGACTGGAAATCAATTCTTTAAAGCTGAAATCGATAACAATAAGTAATATTAATACTGATTACCTTTTCTTTACTGCACTTTGCAGCTGGCGGGGGAGTTGTCTTAAGGATTAGGGGGCCGCTCCGCAAGGCGGCGGGGGTGGGGTCGGTGGCCCCTGCGCCTGGGACTGAATTGCCTCAGGTCTCTTCCCCCACGTCCCCGACGTGCTGGGGCCACCGCTGTCCACGTGTGGGCCGGGGAGCCGGGGACCTGGGCCGCTGAGGGTGGGCGCTGCGGAGGGAGGCGGGCTGGCTTGCCCGGGCCTGCGTGCTCCTGATGCTGGGCCCCCCCTGGAAGAAGGGCAGGCCTGTCCCACAGGGAACGGCCAGCGCGACTCCCACGCAGCGCACAGTTGGGTGGCCCTGGCTTGCCTGCCTCCCTTTCCTGGGCCTGAGTTTTGGTTTCCTCGGAAGCTTCTGGAAGGTCTAGCACAGCGCCCTGCAGAGAGGATGTCACATTCGCAGCAACAGCGTTGCCCAGGCCCTGAGCTGTGGGTGAGGTGGGGCCAGGTTAGGGTGCAGAGGGAGCCTCAAGCCGTGGGGTCCACTGTCCACTGAGCAGGCAGGGAGGCCTGGTTCAAGATGAGGTACCATCCCATCTCTGGGCCCCCTTGTCCCCATCTGTGGGGTGGGGCTGGGGGCACGGTCTGCGGGCACAGGCCCAGGAGGCCCTCCAGGGCCCTGGCTGGGCTGGCTGGGGCTCCCCACGCCCAGACCTGGCTGCCCCAGCTCCTGCCTGCCTGCCCCCTGCCTATGGCCGTGTTTCCCTGCTGCCCATCGCCGTGACATGGACAAACAGACTGAGGACAGGCTGGAGGGAGAAGAGATAAGGCCGGGCCCGGGGACCAAAGGTGAAGACGCTCACCTCGCTCACCTCCTGCCAGGCGACTCTCTGACCCTGCACTCCTCTCTGCCCACCCATGGGACAGGGACACCAGCCACCAGGAGTTCCAGAACGCCCCGGTCTCAGCTCCGGGACTCCCGTGGGCCCAGCTGGAGAGTCACACAGAGAAACATAAACAAACAGCCACTTGTGTACCTGCCTGCTCACCTCCCCCTGCCCTCCCCCACCCCCCCAGCCGTGGGCCTCACAGTGCATTGAATTGCTATCCCCATTTTACAGACGAGATCACCGAGGCTCACAGCTCGGGTGCTGTTAGTACAATGTGGGGACGGGGAGTCTAATTCACGTTGTTCTGATTCTGCAATTCACAGGGCCAAGCCCAGACCTGGTGGAGGGCTGGGGGGCGGCAGGCAGGTCTGGGCCCCATTGCCCTCTCTGTCCCTCTGGGTGCTTGTGTGGGAGCTGCGGTGGAGTTTTCCGTGAGGAAAGGACGGGACGTCCTGTCTAATTAGATCTGGAAGGAGCCCGGCCGCCGTCCTCAGGAATGTTCCGAGCTTCCATGCAGGCCCGCGGCTGCCCGCGCCTGCCCCAGCCCTCTCCCTCCGGGTGGAAGAGGGAGGTTTCCACGCTGGCAGGGGTCCCACGGGCCAGGGAGCAAGCTGGCTCCCCCAGGTCTCCGGCCCCTGTCCCGCTGGGTGGACCCCCGGGGACAGCGCAGGGGAAGGCCGCCTCCTCCGGTTCCCTCCCGACCGGGAGCTCCGAGCCCCGCGCACAGCCGAGCCCGCGTGGCTGGAGATTCAAGGCGTGTGGCGCACAGGTTCGAGCACACGGTGGGGCCAGTGGTCAGAGCAGACCCAGCTCCAGCACCACTGGCAAGGCCATGGGACTGGTCTGGCCTCAGTCTCCTCGCTTTTAAAATGGGTGTGGTCGCCTTTTCCCAGCTGAGCTATTTGGGGTGAGCGGCGCTGACCCAGCAGCTGAGGGCCTGCTGGGGGTCCGGGGTGCGGGGCGCTGCTCCATGTCCCTTGCTGGCCTTCTGTGTCTCATGGGTGGCAGATGAGGTTTGCTGGGGATACTGGGCAGATCCCCACGAATGACCCTCAATCAGAGTGTGGGTGGGTGGGTGCCTTCCCCGGGTGGGCTGGGTAACAAGTCTGGGGTGTGCCCTACATTCCCCGGGGGACAGAGCCTGCTCTGCTCCCCATGGTGCTTCCAGGAGCAGCTGCCTTCCGGTCTGCTTTAAGTGGGGGCCTGGCTAAGAAAGAGGGTTGCAGGGTTATCCCTCACACCCACAGGAGAGGCGAGACCCAGACCAACTCAGGAAGTGTGACTCTGGTGGGGGGACAGGAGGCTGGGGGGCTGCCTGGAGGAGGCGCCCTTTGAGCACAGTCGAGGAATAGCCGAGGTGGGGGAAGTCAGAGTGGGGCTCTGTGCCCCTGAGGCTCCCCCACTGTACCCCGCAGCCCAGAGAGCTGGTGAGCCAGCAAGGCCCTTCACCCCAGCCCCTGGGCAGCCGAGACCTCGGTGGACAGAGGGGAGGCAGCGGCCTTGCTGATGCCTGACGGCTTCTGGGCCGACAACTCTGAACTTTCTTATTCGTGCAGAATTAGTGCCGTGTCATTAGCACTTGGAAACGCTCTCGGGGGTTAAACATTAAGCCGTGTGTGCTGGGAAACGCGGGCTGCGGTGCCCGGCCCGGGCTGACGGTCAAGGCCATGGCCCTGGGTCTGGGCTTTGAAGTTCTCAACAGAAAGGCTTTCTCAGTGACATCACTGACAGGCGATAACCAGGCCGCTCCTCCCAGGGTCTCATGGCCCCAGGGATCAGCCAGTCCCTCGGAGAAATGCCCACATGCCCTCGGGGAGGGGAACGTCTCAGGAGGTGGTGGGTGGGTGGCTGAGTGGGTGGCTGGGTGGATGATGGACAGTAGGTGGAAGGGTGGCCGGGTGGGTGGGTAGATGGACGAACTGGTGGAAGGTGGGTGAGGGCTTGGTGCCTGGATGGTCCCTTTGACCCACCAGTCAGTCTGCACCTGAAATTCCATGCTTTGAGCCCTCTGGGTGGGTGGACAAATGCCCTTTGGCTGTGCTGGACCCCAGGTCGTCCGCACTGTGAGGGGGCCTTCTCCTCAGGGTGCCATCTCTGAGACCAGGTGGTGGGGGATGGGGGGCGGGGTTGGGCGCAGGGAGCATCCCTGCCCTAATCGTTGGCCTGAGGCTGGGAGAAGGGGTGTCACCCTCAGGCTTCAGGTCCTGGAGGTGGGGGTCCTTGGGTGAGTCGGCAGGTGTGTGTCGGCCTGGAGCTGCCCTTCCTGCCAAGGCGGCTCGGTGCCGGCTTCTCCATGGTCCGTCTCGCCGCCCCCACCCCTGGCCGTTCCTGCCCTCAGGGCTGGCGTGCTCCGGGCCCCTCCGGCCCTGCTCTCGCCCCCACGGGTCAGGGCCCCTGGACTGGCGCTGGCTGACGTCCAGTGGCTGACCGTGGCCTTGCCAGGGGAGGCCTGGGGTCACTGGGCGGCGGCGTGTGGATGAGATGGTGGGACTTTGGCTCTTTGGGAAGAGCAGAACTGTTTGTTCCCTAGCTGGGCCCCCGTGTCCACGTGGAGGGGACTGTGGCCTGGAACGGGAGCAGGTTCTGGAACCCGTGGGGAGGGGGTTGGAAGCCGGGGTGAGAGCAGAGGCTTTGGTGTTGGTCCGGGTCGGTCCTGGCTGCCGCCACCGGCCACAGCGGTGTGGCCGGGAGCTGGACGCAGCTGCCCCAGCGGGAGGTGGGCCTGACGCGGCCTGAGCCGGCGCCCGGGCTGCTGTTATCAGCACTTGGTGTGTGTGTTTTTAACTATGTCCCCATCACAGTGGACACACAATATTATATTCATTTCGGGCGCACAACACAGTGATTAGACATTTGCGTGAGGCCTTAGAAAGGGGTCACTTGGCACGTCCGGCATCTCCGTGGGCAGCGGGGGCACCAGGCCAGGGCCCAGGTCAGCCGCCTCTCCGGGCCGCAGCCTCCGGCGCCTCCCGTGTGTCTGAGGATGGATGGATGCCCCCAGCTTGACGCTGCAGTAAACGAGGAGGTGGTGTGCCCTGTGGACAGCCGGTCCCGTCGGCCTCCCTGCCCCTGCCCTGCGCGGCCTGAGGGCTCGGACCACAGCGGGACCTCCCGGCCTCCGCCTCCCGTCCGTCCGATGTCGGGCCGGATGCCTCCTTGAGGAGGTGGTGACGGTGCGTGTGGACCCGTGAAATGACAGGCATCAGCACGTGGAAAACTCCACTGGAGTCCGGCCGGCATGGCTCAGTGGCTGAGCGTTGACCTCTGCAGTTCATGGTTTGATTCTGGGTTGCAGGTCCATCCTCAGTAGGGGGCGTGCAGGGGGCAGCTGATCAATGATTTTCTCATCATTCGTGTTTCCGTGTCTTTCTTCCTTTCTGAAATCAATAAAAAATATTTTTAAAAAAGCAGCAGTACTGGCTAAAACCCCAGCGTTGCCGGCTCTGAGCTGTGTGGCCCTGCGCGGGCTGCCACCATCTCTGAGCCTGTGTCCTTCTAAGTGACACAGGAATGCGTGATGCCGGCGCCCGGCCCAGGATGGCTGGGCCCAGGACAGACCCCGACATCAAGATTCAAGAGTGTGACATGCGCGTACCTGTGTGAGCACGTGTGTGAGCACATGCGTGTGAGGTGTGTGTCAGAGGCATTTAGACACACATGGAGGGAGTGAGAAGGAAGTGGCTGGAGAACGTGTTCACAGGGGGTGTCCGTGCTGCAGGGCAGGCACCGGCTTTGAGAGGTAGTGAGCCTCCCGTCACTGGTGGCAATCAAGCAGAGGTTGGACGGCTGTCTCTCAGAGGTGTTCTGTTCCATTCACGGAGGCCACGAAATGGCCTCTGACCCACAGCCTTACCATTGATCTCTGGGCCTGAACCCTGCACTGCCCAGTAGCCTGGCATGGGCAGGCCCACCCCGGCCGACTGGCCTCTGTCCCCTCTAGGGAAACCTGACCCTTCGCGCTTAGAAGATGAGAGGAGCTTGGTTTGGATGTTTGGAGAAGTGGCTTTTTATCAGAAAGGCCTCTGGGAGTCCCAAGCCAGTGAAGCTATGTTGTCTCAAGGAGGAGAGAGCTGGCGGGATGCTTAGTGAGATTTATGGCTTCCCCGGAGCCTAATTGCCGCGGATCCTCTTTAACAGTCGGGCTAAGTGGGGCCAAGACAGACAACAGAGCTGAGGCGGCAGCCTGCTCTCTCGCCTCCCCCTTCCTCGCCTCGCCCTTCCTCACCCACGTCCCCTCCCTCTCCGCCCCCAGCATCCTGGATGCCCCAGGCAGGTGGTGTGAGGCTGCTGCAGCTCAGGCTTCTGGGTGGTTGGTCCCCTGTTGCTGTGGCCAGGGGACCCAGGGGACCCAGGGGACCCAGGGGCAGGGGCAGTGGCAGTCCTGGCAGACAGCAGGGCAGGGCTGGACTTCCTGCCAGGTGGCCCTGCAGTGTCTGAGCTCCCTGAGCCTCCAGGGCCGGACGACTGTGTCCGCATGTGGGGCAGGGGGCCCAGCCCAGCATCGAGTTCAGTGGGGCCCCGGGCATGGCTCAGGTCAAACGAGGAAGAGCTTTCTGACCCGCTGCCTCCGCGGGAGTGAGGTGCCCGTCTCTGGAGGCTGCCAGGGAAGCCGCACAGCCTGTGGCCAGGAGGCGGGAGGGAAGCCTTCTGCCTCGAGGTGAGGCCCATCCAGAGCCTCCGACGGCCCAGCCGGCTGCCTCACTCCTGCCTCCCCTGCTCCTGGGCGGTCAGCTCGAGAGGCCTCCAGCATCTCCACCCGCTCTGTCTGCGGTTGCAGGGCAGGTCCACATTGGAGGTGGGGCTGGTGGTGAGGTGCCTGGCAGCCCCGAGGGGTGCTAAGGCCGGTGCGCCCTCCTCTCTGAGGCCATGTCCCTGGAGATCAGGGTGGACCAGGCGGGGGGCCAGACAGACCCTAGACGGCAGTCTATCATCGGGCCAGGCCTGCTGGGCTGCTGGTGGGTCTAGAGGTGGTCTGGGGATGGTGGCGTCTCAGGGGACTCTGCACGAGGGGCAGGCAGCGGGGGGATCCTTAGAGGGCACCAGACCCCCGCCCAGCCTCCTCGGCATCCAGCCCCCTCCACGGGCACTGAGCTGGCCAAGTCCTGTGGGCGGGGGTGGGGCAGAGCTCACATGTCCTGAGCGCTGGCACCACATGTCCCAACGCCTGCGCTGAAGGTGGGGCCCTGGCCGGGCGCCCGGTTCCTCACACCCTCTCCTCCCTGGCCTCTCACTGGCGGCGGAGGTGGCTCGCTGCCCCACCCTGTTGGGCTGAGCCATGGATGGCTAGGGCTGGTGGAGGTGAGCGAGGGCAGGCCATCTGCAGGCTCCTGAGGCCTGTGGTTCTCTCCTGCTTGGGTGACCTGCCCCGGAGGGGGTGGGAGCAGGAAATGTGGGAGCAGACCCTGAACCCAGCCCCCCAGAACCACCCCTACCCACAGACCCATGGGCCAGGACACCACTGTTAGGTGTTTAACTGAGTTTGGGGATGGTTTGTTACACAGCAAAAGCTGACCGATATATGACTGTATTATTATCCTGACTGCTGTTATCACTCAGCGCTGCCAGTGAAGGAGCTGAGGCTCAGAGAGGCCAGCTCCAGCCCTGAGGTCACCCAGCCTGCAAGTGGCAGCCTGAGGTCAAGCCCAGCTCTCCACTGTGGCACCTGGTGCCACTCCGCCCTCCACTCCTGGGGCCTTGGGGAGCTCCAGACCATGCTGTTGGGCCCCGATCACCAGCCCGGTGTGTCAGCCTAACCTTGCCAAGGAGGGCTGGCAGCGGTCTTGGCTCCCGGTTCTGGAACGTGAGGTGCCGATTCAGGAGAACGGCCCCTCCTAGCGAAGACACCCTGTCCAGGGGCTGCGGGCCACCTCGAGGGCCTCTTGGAGGTACACTGTGTGGTCTGCCCCCCACTGCCCCCAGGGACAGTGTCTAGGCCTGCCCCCCAGCACTGAGGGGTCCAGGGAGGGAGGGGTGAGGCCTCTCAAAGCAGCGGCTCCCAGGACCCTGAAGGCCCCGCCCCTCAGAGGTGGTGCATCCTGCTGGCACCCTGGCCCACCACCTGCCTCCAGGTGCCATGGCCCTCGCGTGGGGCTGGCCGGCCAAGCTCCTTCTTCAGGGAGAGGCTGCAGGGAGGGGCCGGCTGAGCCCGCGGGTTGGGAGGCCCGGCTTTCCTTGAGCCTGAGTCACCCCCAGTCTTGGGATCTTGGCCTGACCTGGGTCTCGGGTGTCAAGGCTCCTTGATTGGGGCCTTCACCTTCCCAAGCCTGGGACACGGTCGTGGCCTGAGGACTCGGCCGGAGGGGCCGGTGGGGAAACTCTGAACCGGACAGTGGCGGGCCCCGGGACCAGGCAGCCCAGCCATGGGGACTCGGGGACGCGCAGGCGTGGGGCCTGCAAGTCTAAGCTTCCCCAGGTGCTTGCAGAGTGAGGCCACCCCTGCTCTCCCTCCCCTGAAGGCCCCGCAGCCCAGAGCTCATAGCCTAGTGGGACCTGGGAGACATGGCTTTGCACCAAATGTGTACACACACGCACACGCGTGCTCTGGGGCCCTGAGGCGGCCGTGGCTCTGAGCTCGAGAGGGTGTCGGGCCTGTGACCAGGCCGAGCCCGGGTCAGGGCAGGACTGATTCTAAGATGACCAGAGTGCCCGGCAGGCTGAACGCTGGGCTTTGCCACCCACGTGTCCGGGGCCCTGGGATCGCCATTCTGTCCAGGTGTCTAAGGGGCACCTGCTCCATGCCCAGCCCTGCACGGGTGCAGGGGGGATGGGTGGATGGGCGACGAGAGTGTCTGGTCCGGGGCTGGGGCCAGGCCAGCCTGGCCCCCTGGGACCTCAGCTCTCACGCTGGGCAGGAGGACGGGGCGCGGGCGAACACAGACCTTGGGGGGCAGGATGTCGGGGGAGAGGGGAGAGGAATTGGGGCTGCGGCCGCAGGGGTGTGGGGAGACGGGCCGGAGCGCCGCGTGCCGCTCGTGGAAGGGGGGCGGCGTGTGCAGCCACGCGTGCACATGTGTGCGGAGGTGCGTGTGTGCATGTGTGTGAGCATGGGTGTGCGTCGTGCGCAGCTTACACAATGCACACGGCTGCCTCCCAGGAAGCGGCTTGTTCTGCAGGAAGCGGACCGTCTTTGAATTTCAATTGGCCGTCCCGACAATGTTCGGTTAATTAGTGTGTTTTGAAGGGGAAATGAAGGGAAATTATAACTCATCCGAGAAAATGGTTGTACGTGCTCAGCTCTTCTCGCGGGTTCCGGAGAGGCCACCCCAGTTCCAGCAAAGCCTGAGCCCAGCCCGGCCCAGGCCAGAGGAGGGGGAGTGAGCCCACAGGATCTGGTCGGGGGGACGCCCAGGACGAGGGCAGGTGGGGGCCGTGCCGGCCCTGGGTGCTGGGCACGGCGCTGGGCACAGGGTGCGGTGGGGAGCAAGCCCTCTTCTCGTGGAATTTATCATTCGGGACCCACGGCCCCCAGCAACATGGTCCGGCAGAGAAAGAACCAGGGCCCCCTGGGGACCTGGGTTCGAGTCCTGACTCTGCCTCTGCTCCCTGCCCGAGCCAGCCTGACCCGATGCCTTATCTTAAAATTTGTAAAATGGTGGTGCTGCCTGTGAACCCAGTGAAACGCTGACTGGGAAAGGGCTGCGTGAAGTGTCAGTCGTGCCTGGGATGTTCAGTGGTTAGAGCGCCAGCCGTGAACTGAAGGGTTGTGGGTTCGACTCCTGGTCAAGGGCATGTACTTTGGTTGCAGGTTCAATCCCCAGCCCCCACTGGGGCGCCTTCAGGAGGCAACCAATCGGTGTTTCTCACGTCAATGGTTCTCTCTCCTCTCTCTCTCTCCCTCCTTCTACTTTCTCTAAAAATCAATGGAAAGATATCCTCAGGTGAGGATTAACAAAATAAAAATAAAATGAAGTGTTGGTCCTGGGGGAGTGTGACGGTGCCACCTCGCAGGGTCCTGGCAGCTCTCTGTCCTGGTCCTGTCCCCCCCAGGCGCAGGGGTCCCGAGCGCCTCCTACGAGCTCAAGGCTGTACCCCAAGAGCGGGCTCCCGTAGGCCTCTGGCACCCCACCCGCCTGAGGCTCCTGCTCGGGGCACAGCCCAGAGCTGAGTGACGGAGGCCACACTCCCCGCCTGGGCCTCCAGCCACCCCTAGCTCCTGAGTTCCCCTCCTGGCCCTTGCCCCTCCCAGAGAGTCCCCCGGTGCCTTTGGCCTGGGCTGGGGGTGAGGAGGGTTAGGTCCACCCCCTCAGCATCCCAGCCTGCAGAGTGTGCCAAAGGCTGCGGGCATAGGTCGCCCAGCTCACTCAGGAGAGCAGCTCTTGGAAGGGGTGGCCAGGTGGGAAGGCGCAGGCCCCGTTTCCAGAAGAGCCTTGTTGGGAGGGAGCCAGGCAGCCTCACTCACGGGGTCCCCTCCACAGGAACCTCTCCACCCACAGCCCCACTGTGCAAGTGCAGCCACTGCCATTCCTGACGCCAGCTGCCAGGCCAGGGCCAAACCCCGGCCAGGGTTTTAAAAAATATATATTTATTGATTTCAGAGAGGAAGGGAGAGAGAAACAGTGATGATGAGACGGAATCATTGATCACTGCCTCCTGCACGACCCCCACTGGGGATGGAGCCCACAACCGGGGCACGTGGGTGCCCTGATGGGAATCAAACTGTGACCTCCTGGTTCGTAGGTCGACACTCAACCCCTAGCGACACAGGCTGGGCCCTGTCCAGGTTTAGGGGAACTGGCACCACGGCTCCCAGCGGGGAGGGAGGGGGAGGTGCCGGCCTGGGACTGCGTTCTGGCTTGAGCTGCTCTGGGGGCTTCCTGCAGAGCTGGGGCCCTGGTGCTGGCGACTCCAGGCTCCCATTCCCTCTGCCCGCACCCTGGGCACCGCCCCATCCTCGGGCAGCGATGGTGCAGTGGCCAGAGTGCCCACTGCCTAGTCTTGCCCACTCCCTGCATCCGCCGGTTCTGCCCGGTGCTGTGTGCCCGGTGCTATGTGCCCGGTGCTATGTGCCCGGTGCTGTGTGCCCGCTGGGTCCACACAGCTGCCTTGCGGGCTGCTGGCTCCCCCGCCCCATGTGGGCACCTGGCGGGCGGGCTGCAGCCGGCGCAGTCTGAATAGCGCTGCTATAACCATCTTGGCACAAGGCGCCGCTTCCCCTCCTGGTCACGTTATTTCCCTCTCGCAGGGCTTGGCGCCTTCCCTGGCGCGTCTCTTACACCAGGAGCTGGCGAGGCCTCCGGGGGAAGTTGGCGGCCGCCCAAGCTCTCCGTGGCAGCCTCTGGCTGCAGAGGGGCCCGCCTGGGAGCGAGGGCTTCCACCTGGAGCCCAGCTCTGCCCTGTGCCAGGAACACACTCAGGAGGCAGGACCAGCGACCCCATTTCACAGATGCAGCAACTGAGGCCGGGAGGCTCCTCACCACAGAGGTGTCAGGAGGAGCCGAATCTGACCTGGGCCAGTCGGCCTGCAGGGTGGTGCTCCTTAGCAAGGCCCCGGCCTAGGGACCCCCTTCCACACACACAGTGTCCTGTGTCCCCCCCAGGTATCCACTCCGGTTCCCTGTTTCCTGTCCTGGAAGGAGTGTCTGCACCTCCCTGTTCCCACCTGCTGTCCATCCCCGGGGAAGTGCAGTCGCCACCCAGCTTGTGCCTCCCATAGCCCATCTTACAGACCCTCATGGGGCCACCGGCCACAGCTAGAGCTGGATGCACAGATGGAGAGCTGGACAGATGGGTGGATGGCTGGTGAGCGGGCAGTAGGAGGGGCCACAGAAGCCTTGGGAAGGGCGCCCTGAATGAGAGCACACGGGCCGTGTCTCTCTGGGAGGGGACAGCTCACCTGCGCCCCACTCCCTGGCTGAGCATCAGCAGGTGTATGGCGCCCTGTGGTGGGATGGCACCCCTGGGAGGATGTGGCAAAGCAGGCTCCTCACCTGTGCCCAGGGCAGTCATGGCTAATCGAGCAGGACTCCCTCTGCTGCTGGGCCTACTCCTGCCCTCCTGTGCAGCCCACACCAGCTGATTGCAGTTGGCGTCGGGTGCCAGGCTGGCCATCCCAGCTCTAAGCTATCGATAGTGCAGTAAATGAAACCATGACTCGCCACCCCTGCCAGCCTGGGGGCCTGTCCCCAGTCCCCGACCTGGCCAGCTTCACTCACAAGACACTCAGAGTCGGGGTGCCTGGGAGCTCAGAGCTTCACCCCAAAGGCTCCAGGCCACTGAATGGAAGCCATTGTGCTGGGGCAGCCTGGCCACAGCCCCCAGACTCCAGGCAGAGGTGCTCAACCCCCCGGGCCTCAGCGATCTGGGGTTCCAGGTCCCCATCTCCAATGTGTGTGCCAGTGGCGGGGTGGGGTGGGGCCTGGAAGCCTGCACTTTCCATGAGCAGGTGCAGGGCCCAGGGAGCTGCCCG
>PVJC01035698.1:0-18083 GCA_004026665.1 Murina feae
CAATATGTGTAGTATGAGGCAATAGTATTTTTGCAGGTTGTTTGGAGGAATAGAGAGGAAGACTGAGGAGTTAAAGAACAGAGTGTAAGATTGGGTTGGGAGTAAGATAGGAGACTTCTGGAATTGGGAAAGGATTGTATTCATAGGAAGATCTAGATCTGAGAAAAAGGGACAGGAGTCTTTGATTCCCTTCAAAGTTTGCTTGGATTAGAAAGGATGCAATGCCTTCCATGTTTTGTGAGCAAGTATGTGTGATCCTTACTAAAAAATAATGTGGTCATGGCTTCAGTTACATGTCTTTATTCCTAAAGTGCATCATTTCAGGATTCTATCAGGTACAAGTGCTTAAATTGCTTTACTATTATTACCAATCAGTTTGTTCCAACATAGGATATAGGCATTCATTCTTTGCCATTTCTCTTCTTAGATTCTGATGGAGAGTGATTATGAAAATTATGAGGAGAGTGATTATGATGATGAGGTTTATCATTAAAATAATTACTGATCTCCTAGTATGTACTCCATACTGTACTAGATGCAAATAACATAAATAATAATCCCCTTGCCCAGCCAATTTAATAAAACATAAAAGCAAATATATACATAAAATATGTTGAAATGAGTGCTATGCTAAGAATTTATCATCCGTCACTGCATTTTGTGATCTATAAATCCATCTTATTGTGCATCAGGGAGGATTTCTCCAGAAGCTGAGCTAACTGAGCCAGGTTTTGAAGGAAAATAGAATATACACAAAAGGAAGGGTGAGGACAAGAGTATCATAGTCAAAGTGAGTGTCTAAGGCAAAGACACAAGGGAAAGAAAAGGCATTATATATTAAAGTTAAACTTTAAATGATTTGATTTACCTGGAATTCTGAGTTCCAACAGGGAAATGGAAAGAGATAATATTGAAGGAGAAAAAAAAATATCCTTCCTTCCTCCTCCATTTTTCTCTCTTCTTCTTCTTTCAATAATTTTCTGAAGATTAACAAGCGCTCATACTAATGCTAGTTTGAAGTCAGAGTCAGCTCTGATCTTTATCGTTAAGGGGGAGTGGAGCCCCCTAAGATCCTTATTAATGCAATTGCTTCTCATTTTCTTTTATTTTTCTACTCTCTTGCTCTTTCACCTAAAGGTGATTTACATGTAGAAAAATAATTGAAATCTGGCCAGTCTTTGTCAATGTAAAGAGCATTTATTTTGTATTTTATGAGCTATTTGCAGCTGACCAAGATTTTGCTCTTAACAAGTTTCCAAGTCCTTTTCCTGTGCTGGGACTTAGCTCTGCTCTGTAACAATGCACACCAAATTTCTCATTTGCCCTTAAGCTCCTTGGCTCAGTGACATTCCACTTTAAGTTTAATCAGACAGAAAAATCACAAAAGCTCTGGTCTCAAGTGACCACTCTGACCTTTTTTTTTTTTTTTCCTGAGTGCACAAAGAGAAGAAATTTGCCTTTTGTGTGCAGTCAGTATATGATTTTCTACACACCTGTGTACAGTGTTTGTTTCAAATCCAGGGTGACCTGGGGTAATGCCACCTCTGTCACTGGGAAAACCAGTACTAAGCTTTCCACCACCTTAAGTAATTATCTCTAGTGGCTGTCTCCCTGCAGTTATAATTTTCATCAGGGATTTGCTGAAGACAGGCAAAAAAAAAAAAGACTCAGAAATCTGCTTACTAGGGCTTGACTAAAGAAGAAATTTGATTTGGCTCATTCATTAAGGCTGTGGTTCTTGAGCAACAAGTGTTCTTAAGACAAGAAGGCAGACTTCTCTTCTGATTGGACTGAAATCTCACATCATCACCCCGTGTACATGTAGTTGTGCTTTTCAATTAGTTATATAACACCCGTGGAGATGTGTTGATTTTTTCATAATGATTATATGAAATTCAGTACATTGCTAAGGCTTTTACTATTTGTTTTTATATTTCAGGTTTATTGAGGTATATTTAGCATATAAAATTATAAGATATTGAAAGTGTAGGTCACGGTGATTTGATATACATATACATTGTGAAAGGATTCCCCTCATCTAATTAATAACACATCCATCACTACGTATAATTATCTTTTTGTGTGTAGGAACATTTAAGTTCACCATCTCAACAAATTTCAATTATGCTATAAAGTGTTAGCAATTATAGTCACCATGTTTTACATACTCAGTTCTTACTCATCTTATAGCTTGAAAAGTGCACCCTTTTACTAAACTTTCCCTTCCTCCACCAAACCCCAGCTGCTGACAATCATAGTTTTTACTCTCTGATTCTATGAGTTGTTCATATAGAAAATAATAACATAATAAATAATAATACAAGAATAAACTCTTTGTTTCGCATAAGCCTACAAACATTGTCATGGTCAGTTATTACTTGGAATTCATTCCTGCATCATTCATTTGCATAAGTGGTTGGAATAAGTCTGGAAATGCCTGGACAATACCAGGAAAAGTCAAATTTATGCACCTGGAAAGCTAAAGACAGGCCCCAAAATCTGTTCGGCACAAAGTAACATCAACATATTGGCTCTCTTTAGACAGGCAGGACAGTTTCCTCAGGTTATACCTCCTAGTTACCCAGCATAAGCCCTTCAGCTGAAAAAACAATGATCAGGAAAGTGGGGAAGAGAGAAATCAGGAAGGGGTTACAGAATTTAGAAGAGAAAGATGACTTACTGAACCCAAAAGATTTAATACAATTACTATGTAGGATCCTCACTGAAATGTTCTGAGCAGCATCTCTCACAATCAAAGCTAGGAGAACATAAAGAATTTGTTCTGCAAGCTGTAAGTCAAGAAGGCACCCAATCTGGCTATTTGAGTAATCTAAAACTCCTCGTGGTTTCTGATCTTGAGCAGTGTGTATACATGTGCAGCATAACGTGTGTGCCTGTGGTTCCATGTGTGCATGTGTGTGTTTGTATGTGTTTGTGAGACTGTGACTACATATTTGTGATCAAACCTGTTATCTAATAGAATATCAAATAGGAAGCTTAGAATATGCTCTGTGTCTGGTATTCAAAAATACATGCACATTCCTTTGTTTAAAGAGAGTTAAGCTTCTTACTGTATACTCTTTCTTTACTGCACATTAAAAAACAAGTCACATTAAAAAGTCGTCAGTGATTATCAACAAGGAACATCTATGGCAAGAATACAAAGTTATCCCAAGATTCCTTTCTACTACAAAATATGCCCCAAATACTTTCCTAAGACAATGCATTTTCTAAATATTGAGCTAGCAGTTTACATATATTAATCGGTTCTGGTTTATCTAGTAGCTCTCCGCTGTGCAGCCATCTACCATACATGATCAGAGGTAACATTATGTTATGAGCTGGAGGTAGGGATTCATTAGAGGAAAGAAAGTGGAAGGCAGTGGCTCTTCAAATAGACCAGCCATTTGGGAGTGGGGTCAAAGTACAAGTTCATATTAGTTTGGTTTAGTGCTCACTGGAGAGTAATAAGAAGAGTGCTTCAGAGAGGAATATATTCCAGAACATCGTTTTTCACCCAGGTTATTCTCTATTGGCTCCATAAGTGGATTCTGTGTTTATGACTTTGTGTGTGTACAAATCTCATCTCACAGATTCCAAAGAGCTTGAATGTCAGGAGTAATTCATTTCCAAACCACCATCTTAATGGTCACACTATTTATGGGGATGGAAAAACTCCCACAGAAACAGTGACTCATGAGAGACGAGTGCACTGACACAACTTAGGGTGTGTTTTTGGTTTGCTGAATAAGAGATGAGAGTAATAATAAAGAGATGATTAGAAATTGAGTCCATAGTATTTAACTTAAAAATACATGACTTCCAGTCAAATTACTTTACCTCTCTAGGTGTCAAGTTTTTAATGTCTAAAATTGACAGTATAGAATTAATTTACCCCTAAAGTTAGTTTCAGCTTAAAAACAATTTTATTATATAACTGTTAAATGATTATCTAGATAGAATTCATGAGGTTTTTATTTTAATTACTAGGAATTCTAATTTGGACAGATACATACTATGTACATATTAAGCAACTTTATGTTTTTAATTTATGAAACATGCTATAACTTTTAAAATATGCTAGATGCCTGAGATTCTTAGAATCATCTATAAAATAAAATCTTGCTTTTTGTAATGCTAGGTACGGGGACTTGATAAATAACAGATAGATCTATTGGTTCACAAGTATATATTTTTATGTAGCCTATTCTAGTTGTTCAGTTCTATTGCTATCTTTAAAACTAACTACCTACTTGGTACCATTGTGCATGAACTAAACCCACTTCAAAAAAATTACTTTTACAAACTACTAGTTTTTCATCAATTTAGTTCTAAATTATATGGCTATTCTTTTCTATACACTGAATTCTATTTTGTTTCCTTCCTCATCCTGGATCTCTTTTCTTACAATTAAACTTGCATCTCTACAAACACAAAACAGATGCTGTATGTGGCCACTGTGCCTCGGTTGGCTTTATACAACAATGCTGTACAGTCCAATAAGTAGCATGTCCACGGGATATTGCTAGCATAATGACAACATAACAATGACTATGATGAGAGCAGGTGTTTTGCTATGCCCATTTACTGTACTTATCACTTCTTCAGAGTTGTGATGTTACATTAGTAAATAAAACATTAAAGACTTTACTAGTATAAATACAGAAGTAATTAGACATCATTATGTTATTTTTTGACAAACCACAGAATATATGCATAACTTCTAAAATGCATTGCAATCCTATGTAATCCTATATAATAAAATCATAATATGCAAATCAACTGAATGACCAAACAGCAGAACAACCATCCTGGACCACTATGATGACTGGTGCCAGGCCAGCCAAGGTTAAGGTGACCAGATTTTAACATTGGTAAAGCAGGACACCATTGACCGGGGTGGGGGGGTTCTTTTTATTATTATTATTACTTAAAATATTACAAAGAGTAGTACATATGTCTCTTTTCAAAAATCGGGACTTTTTTAAAACACCATGGGACGCGAGACAAATTATTAAAAATCGGGACGTCTGGTCACCTTAGGGTGGGTGTGATGCAGTTGGTCAGAGGCCCAGCCATAGCCCCATGATCACCCCACAGAAGGAGGCCCAGACCACCAACTGGCAGGCTGTGGTGGGTGGGCAGGGCCTCCCTCTGCGAGGGAAGCAGTGCAGGTAGCCGGGGAAAAGAAGGTCTACTCTTGCACAAGTTTCTTGCATTGGGCCTCTAGTGTAACAATAAAAACAAATATTATAAGAGCTTGACAAAATCTATTTTTATTTCATGGGCCTAATTTAAGGTGCTGAATTCTCTCAGTGCCTTGTAGTTGGTTTCTTTTCTATTTGGGAAAGAGGTAGTTAAGTCCTGAAGTCTTTCTTTTCTTGCTTCCTTTCTACATGGTTCCTAATCTCTGTGAGACGTTTCTGATTCCAGGACATGACTGGGCGGCATTGGCTGGCATTCTGGTTTAGAGCCATGATACTGTCTTTAGAATTATCCTCTGTTGTGAGGAGACCAGTGACCCTTTTCGGGGTTTGGCTCTGTTTCCTCTTTTCTCACACAAATTAAAAACCAGGGTTTCTTCGAGCTTGAAACTTTGAGGGCAGCTGGTGTTTTGAGTTTGAGGGTAGGAGTTGTTGGAGATACTGCTTACTCTTTTAGTGACACTTGCTAAACCAGAGAGAAATGCATTTATATTCAAGGCATTAGCTCAGATAATAGTGAATAGTATGTTGATATTTGCATATGTCATTGTTTGCTCATTTTTTCTTGTAGACAGTACCCCCTTCAATTTGAGATGCCATAAATATAGAGGTCAAAGTAGAAAAACAAATTATGAAAATTCAAAAATACACAGCATACATGTGAAGGAGAAAAGAACAGTCTCAGAGACCATACAGAGATTAGAGAAATCATCACTGCAAGTTATAACAATACTATAAGATTGCAAATGAATTTCTCCAGCAAAAGAAACAATATGCATATGTGGATTATCTGTACAGTATGTGGAAATAGAATGGTATTATTCATGTTTTGATGAAACCTTTTTCTTAATTGATTTTATATTCACATATTATGAACCACCTGGAACAGATTAACTGGCATCCTAGCAAAGTTGAAGCCAATTTTTTTTGCAGTTTTATTCTCTTCTGCTTTCATTTCATAAGCACACCTTACCTCCATCCTCACCTCATGGCCTTCCCATAGTTCCTTGTTACACAAAGTGTGTCCTATAAACTAGTGACACTAGCATAGCATCCCTGGAAACATCTTAGAAATGTGGAATGCAGGCCCCACCTCAGGGCTACTGAATCAGAATCTAAATTTTAACATCTTCCCAGGTAAGAAGGGTTGCAATAGTAACAGGGCACCACTGCTATTTGCCAATTAAGATAAGGTAGAGAGACAAAGGTAGGGGCATGATTTTGTTGCTGTTGTTCTCTTCCTTATTTCCCATTCATTTAGTTCTTTCTGATGAATCACAGGCTAAAGAGCTAAACGTATTTTTAACCAAGAATGTGGCCTTTATCCCTGGGGAGAACTTCTCTGGAAGCAATAGCTTGCTAATAGACTGACCAGGTTCCAGAAGACTGAATGGACCATGTATTTCAGTGGGTTATCAAGTAAAACAAATATGTTTTCTGCCCTCAAAACACTGCCTGATGGGTTATATGGGGAATGTAACAATATTTCACATAAATTGAACTGCAGTAGTACAGCAATTGCATGCAGAAGTGCTTTAAATAAATATAACAGTAAGAATCTGGCTTTTATTTGTCAATCAAAAGGCCTTAGTATTTGGCCATTAAAGATGGGAATGTTGAAATAGAAAATGAGAATGTAGGGATGTTTCATAATCTATTTCACTGGTTAGAAGTAAAATCATTTTGGATTAAAATCGCTGGAAAGGCAAATTAGTTGAGAATTTATTATAATATGGTAACCATGAGGTAATAAATTCAAGTTAGAAAAGTAGTATATATGGAGGAAGTAGAATATAGAAATCTTAAATGACATTTGCATGTGGGTATCAGTGGGGGAAAAACAGATTTTAACTTTATTTTGGAGCATGATCAGAATCTGGGACATAAGAGTGTGGGGGAGAGAGAGAGAGAGAGAGAGAGAGAGAGAGAGAGAGAGAGAGAAAGAGAAGAAGAAGAAGAAGAAGAAGAAGAAGAAGAAGAAGAAGAAGAAGAAGAAGAAGAGCAATAAATAAAGTGGGGTTTCAAAGACCCTCCTGATAGTCTGAATAGCATCAAGTTAAAGTGTTCTGGTAAATATGAGAGGAGAAAATGTTTAAAAAATAAGGAAGTTAAAAATGTGAAAGTGTCAAATGTTGAAAGCAGATTAGGGAAATGAGGACAGAAAAACAGTTCAGGATTGGAGAATTTAATCATTTTTATCAGTGCTGAATTGAGGGAGAGAGAAGATTGAGTAAAATGACAAGAGAAGAAGACAGACTGTTGGGCATGATGAGAGAATCTATTTTGATTATTTAAGAGGCATAGAATGCCCTAACCGGTTCGGCTCAGTGGATAGAGTGTCGGCTTCAGACTCAAGAGTCCCAGGTTTGGTTCTGGTCAAGGGCATGTACCTTGGTTGTGGGCACATCCCAGAAGGGAGTGTGCAGGAGGCAGCTGATCGATGTTTCTCTCTCATTGATGTTTCTAACTCTCTATCCCTCTCCCTTCCTCTCTGTAAAAAAATCAATAAAATATATTAAAAGAGGCAAGGAAGAGTGAACCTTAGTTATAAAAAATAGGATAAGAAAAGAAAGAAGGAAAGTGCTTAGGCCATGATATGAAGAGCCATGTGTTAGAGAGATAATACGAAAGGATAAGGACCTATAAGACAAAAATGCTTGTCTTAAAGAACACTTTAATGGGATGGTAATCTAGATATTTGCATTGCAAAACAAGTATATGATAATTATAAAGAGGCTTCAACTACTTGCATGCCTTATTCCTCTTTTCATACCCACTGTTCAAATATAGGCTCCATGTCTGTTGCTTGCCTTATTGCAATAGATTTATAACTACTTTCCGTCTCATGCCTTCTGTGAATGTAGTGATTTGCAGGATGGAGCATTTTATATAACCTTGTGGATCTTTCTGCTTATCAATTAGCGAGTGGGCCAAGGGTGCCAGGTGTCTGAGTGCTGGAGCAATCCTTACAACTAAGTATCCTGTGTCTCGTGTTCCCCCCAAATGTCCAGGCAAGCTAAAGCCATTATAAATACAGACCAGTGATAGTATAGAACCTAATTCAATGAAAGCAATTACAAATATATAACAGTGGAATTTTTTTAATTTTATAAATCACTTGAGATAAATGAAAAATAAGGTATTTCATGAGTTTAATTTAGAAAAGTTATTTAAAAAATATTACGTATTGTTGAACTCTTTCTATATTTTGAAATTGTGGTGAAGTGATAAGACTATAATTTGTAAATATCGAATAGGGAAACTTTTAATTTGGTGTAATTGCTTTTGTTTTCTTTTCCTGACATCACCCTCACAGATCTCTCTCACATACCTATTCTATGGCTTCTTGCATTATTGTTTTTCTTCTTGATTTATTCTCTATTCTTTACTGCTTAAAGAAATAGCTAATCCCTAGTGTACTTTTTTTAAAAAAAATATGTTTTTATTAGTTTCAGAGAGGAAGGGAGAGGGGGAGAGAGAGGGAGAAACTTCAGTGATGAGAATCATTGATCTGCTGCCTCCTGCATGCCCCCCACTCCCTAAACCCACAACCCTGGCACATGCCCTTGACCAGAATAAAACCTGGGCCCTTTCAGTCCACAAGCTGACACTATATCCATGGAGCCAAACCAGCTAGGGCTCTAATGTACTTAAATACACACACACACACACACACACACACACACACACACACACACTAGAAGCCCGGTGCACAAAAATTTGTGCACTCGGGGTGTCCCTCAGCCCGGCTGTGCCCTCTCGCAGTCTGGGACCCCTCAGGGGATGTCCACCTGCTGGCATTTCTGGCCAGCCTAGGTGAGGGGCTGATGGCTGTTTGCAGGCTGGCCAAGACCCCCAGTGTGAACCCTCACCCCATTGGAGTGTGGCCAGCCTGGGTGAGGGGTGGAGGGCCATTTTCAGGCTTCCCACATCCCCTTCAGGTTTTGGGTCACTACTGGGGTGCCTGGGCAGCCTGGGTGTGGGGATGAAGGCCATTTTCAGGCTTTCAGGTTGCCCACAGCTCCCATTGACCCAACATCCCAGCAAGGCTGGCTGGAAGCAGGTTTCTGGGGTTTATTTATCTTCTATAATTGAAACTGTTGCTTTAAGCCAAAGCCTCATGTTGGTTTTAGCTCTGTGGCTTCTATAATTGAAAGAATGTTGCTGTGAGCAGAGAGAGGCCCAGCAGGCCTAGGCAGGCAGTTTCCTCCATCGCTGATACAATGGAAGCCTCCTGTTTGGTTCAGCTCCATGGCTTCTATAATTGCAACTATGTTGCCTTGAGCAGAGAGAGGCCTAGCTGGCCTAGGCAGACAGTTTACTCCTGGTGCAATGGAAGCCTCCTGTTTAGCTCCGTGACTGCCAGCCTCCATCTTGGCTGGGTTAATTTGCATACAGCCACTCTGATTGGCTAGTGGGAGTGGCTTAGGCATCCCATAGAAATGGTCAATTTCAATATTACTCTTTTATTAGATAAGATATATACACACACATATATATACACACATATGCACACACATATATACATGTACACATATATGCACATATATACACATATGTATACACATGCACACATATACATATATACACACATATATACATACATATATATATACATATATATGTATATGTATGTGTGTGTGCATATATATATAGTTGACACTATTACAGATGTCCCCCACTTTATACCCCTTTCCTCCCTCCCTATTTGGCCTTCTTCATTCTGTTGCCTGTTTCTAGGGGTTATACATACATATATTCTTTTGGCTAATTATTTCAGCTTCTTTTATCCAGTCCCCATGCCCCTCCCTTTTGACATTTTCCGGTCTGTTCCATGTATCCATGACTCTGGTTCTACTTTGTTCAAAAGTTTATTTTGCTCATTAGATTCCACATATTAATGATAACATATGGTATTTGTCTTTCTCTGACTAGCTTATTTCACTTAGCTTAATAATCTCTAGTTCCATCCAGGGTGTCACAAAGAGTAAGAGTGTCTTCATGTTTATAGCTAGGTAGTATTCCATTGTGTGAGTATTAAAAAATTAGTCCTAGCTAATTTGGTTCAGTGGATAGAGCCTCAGCCTGTGGACTGAAGGGTCCCATGTTTAATTCCAGTCAAGGGCATGTGCTTGGGTTACATACTCATTTCCCAGTAGATGGGTAGGGGGTGTGCAGGAGGCAGCGAATCAATGATTCTCATCATTGATGTTTCTATCCCTCTCTCCTCATCTCTGAAATCAAGAAAAATATCTAATCTAATAAAAGAGTAATACACTAATAGTATCACTCTGATACATCCCAAGCCATGCCCACCAGCCAATCAGAGTGACTATAGGCAAACCAAGATGGTGGCTGGCAGCCAGGGAGCTAGAGCAAACAGGAGGCTTGCTTGCCCCAGTGATAGAGGAAGCTAAACTTCCTGCCTGGCTAGGCCGGCTGTGGCCTCTGCTCAAGGCAACAAAGTTTCAATTATAGAAGATAAAAAAAAACAAAACAGATACCTGCTAGCCTTGCTGGGAGCTTGGGTCACTGGGGGCTGTGGCCAGCCTTCAAACAGCCATCAACCCCTCACCCAGACTGGCCAGGAACCCCAGCAGGACCCCCCACACTGATCCAGGACACCCTTCAGGGCAAACCAGCCAGCTCCCACCCATGCACCAGGCCTCTATTCTAAATAATAAAAGGGTAATTTGCAAATTGACCCTAACAGCAGAACTACTAGGAATGACTGGTCACTATGACACACGCTAACCACCAGGGGGGCAGATTCTCAATGCAGGAGCTGACCCTGGTGGTCAGTGCACTCCTACATGGGGAGCTCTGCTCAGCCACAAGCGAGGCTGACTGCTGCAAGTATAGCAGTGGTGGTGGGAGCCTCTCCTGCCTCCTCAGCTGTGCTAGGATGTCCAACTACAGCTTAGACCTGCTCCCTGCTGGCAAGTAGACATCCCTGAGGGCTCCTGGGCTGCCAGAGGGATGTCTGACTGCCAGTTTAGGCCCGATCGCCCAGGGAGGGGGCCTAAGCCAGCAGGAGAACATCCCTGGAGGGGGTCTCAGATTGTGAGAGGGCATAGACTGGGCTGAGGGACCCCCTCCCCCCTGAGTGCACAAATTTTTGTGCACTGGGCCTCTAATATTTTTTTAATTAATGTATGCCTTGACACAGGCTGGGTATTTAAGACAGGCTTTGTGCTTGTGATGTGTTACCACCCCAAATAAATAAGTAAGCTTACTTATAAATAGTATTATCTCATTTGGTAGTGTACTGTACCTATTTTTTTAATTCTATGTGTAATATTTTTTATATGATGTCTCTACTTCAATTATGGTACTATTTATCTCTCTCTCTCTTTACTGGTTTGATTTTTACTTTATTTTCTAACATACTTCTGCTTCTGCTTTTACAGTTTTATATTTATTGAGCACATACTGTGTACCAGGAATATTTGAGACAGTAAGTATATAACATTAAGACATAATGACAAATATCTCCCCTCATGACACTTCCATTTTAGCAGGGAAGAGAGGGAATGAATAAGTAAATGGCTTAAAATATTTATAAGTGGGCATCATTGCTGTGGAGAAAAATAAAGTAAGAAGAATTGGGAGTGGCCCAGTAAGAGGAATTCATAAGTTTTAAATAAGGTGATTAAGGATGACCTTGCTGATATAATGGCATTAGAGCTTAATTAAGAGGAAATGGGGGAGGGGATTATATGGATATGAAGCCCAAGGCCCTGAGGCACAAATTTTCTTGGTATCTTAAAAAAACTGTAATGAAGCAAGAACAGGAGCAAAGTCAGTGGGAAAAGAAGTTGGAGGTAGAAAATGAAGGATTTAGAAACCACTGTAGGAAATTCAAGTTAATGATCTATGTATAATGGGAAGCCAGAGAAAGATTTTGAGCAGAGTGGCATAGTCTGACCTACATTTTTAAAGAATCACTATGGCTTCCGTGTCCACAGTGGTCTTGGGGTTAGGACATAAGCAGGGAGACCAGTTTTGTGACACACATATTATGTAGATATTGATTATAATCTAATCTAATAAAAGAGTAATATGCAAATTAACCCTCACTCTGTTACACCTAAACCACGCCCACCAGCCAAGCCGCACCCATCAGCCGATCAGAGCAACAATATGCAAATTAACCCAGCCAAGATGGTGGCCAGCAGTCATGGAGCTAGAGCAAACAGGAGGCCAGTGATGGAGTAAACTGCCTGCCTAGGCCAGCTGTGGCATCCACTCAAGGCAACAAAGTTTTAATTATAGAAGCCAGGGAGCTGAAGCAAACAGGAGGCTTGGTTGCCTGTGTAGGCAGGCTGTGGCCTCCGTTCAAGGAAACAAAGTTTCAATTATAGAAGATAAATAAACCCCAGAAATCTGCTTCCAGCCTGCCTTCCTGGGATCTTGGGTCAATAGGAGCTGTTTCCAGCCTGCAAACAGCCCTCAGCCCCTCACCTAGGCTAGCAAGCCATCCCAGGAGGGACCCAAACCCTGAACTGGCTGTGGGCAGCCTGAAAATGGCCTTCAGCCCCTCACTCAGGCTGGCCACATCCCCATGGGGTGAGGGTCCCACTGGGGGTCTTGGCCAGCCTGCAAATAGCCATCAGCCCCTCACCCAGGCTGGCCAGGCATGCCAGCAGGTGGACATCCCCTGAGGGGTCCCAGACTGCGAGAGGGCACAGGCCGGGCTGAGGGACGCCCCCCCCCCCGCCCCAAGTGCATAAATTTTTGTGCACTGGGCCCCTAGTAATACAATATTACATGTGTATTTACATAAGAATACAAAATTAGGAATACAAAATTAGGATCCCATTCTATGGTTCCTAACTGAAAGTCTAATGGTAACCTCTGTGTTTTCAACCTAACCAGTACTTACCAAGAGTAGTACTTACCGTGATAGATGTGCTTATAGAAACTGTTCTTCCAAAAAATACTTATTGGAGACTTCAAAAGTGTCAGATATTGTGGGCACTAGAGATAAAGCTACTAATAGAATGTGCACATTCTCTACTTCCTTGAAGATTGTAGTCTTAGATAATATTGCTTTAGAGTTTGCGTTTGTTGTTTTTGATATTTATTCTTTTCCTGCTATCCTTTATTTCATATCCCTTTGAAAATGGCTTACGTACCCAATTATGTACATGTGAATTCATTTATTCATTCATTCATTCATGTAGTAATTGAGAGCCTTGTGCCCTTTTCTGAGCAATTCCTATTCTGAGATCATGTTGCGTTTTGCTGACACTAAGTGAATATTCAATAAAGTCTTGCAGAGTTTAGTTGAATTGAGTATTGAGAGCAATAAAAAGCAAAGAGGATGGCTAAAGGGTTAAAAACTGTATCATAAGATGTAGTTGGGGAGCATGCAAAGTATGCTTCCTGTGTTGGAATTGCTGAATGTAATGGCTTTTGCTGATCATTTGCAAGCCTGCCTTATTCTCAGGGCATGTAGTGACCTCCATTGTCAAGGCAGGACAGTAATACTTGCTGACCTTTCAGGGATGAAAGAAAGAGCTAAAGAAACATGCAAATGATTGCATACAAATGGTCAGGCTGAGATAGGCCCAATATAAATGCTAACTAGGAAAGGACGCAATTCACTTCACACTTTAATTTCAGTGCACAAGGAAACATCAGACCATCGATTACCTCCTCATATGTGAAAAATAGATGAAAAATATTCAGCATTTACAACACTAACAAAGTGTTTGTTCAAAGCTCTTGTTACAGCAGAGCTTCTTTAAGAATCAAGTGTTTATTTTAAAAGTATAGTTCTCATGTAGATGGGAAATATGTATCTCTGTCTTATTTTCTAGGAAGAGAATAGAATGGAGGTCTTATTTTTCATTTGAAATAATCTCTTCTCCCCTGATCATTCAAGTGGAAGGGGCAGGGGGAAATATCTGAAAATATGATTTTTTTTTGTTTGTCATATCTAACTGGAAAAGTAATTATAAATTACAAACACTCAATTAAATTATAAATCTTAAATAAAAACTGCAAATTTTATTCTTTACCTTAAATTTCCATTTTTAATATAAATAAGGCAATGGTTGGTTCTCTTAATTTACGTAAAAATGTTTTAATTTCTCTGCATGTTCTTTTCCTATGTTGCTATGGGTGTCATCTTTAATTTAGACTTCTTGCTCCTATATTATTTTTAAGTAAAATAGACCTGATGGCTGGGATCCCAAGGGCATAAGACACAGGGTGTAGAGAAGGAAAATGATTATGTTGTATTACTCTTTAGCAATGTTTTTTTTTTTTTTTTGCTTGAATCTATATTGATCAGGAGAAAAAAATTATATTATCATTGTATTGATTACCTTCTCTCTGTCTCCCGTGCATGCGTGCTCTCTCTCTCTCTCTCTCTCTCTCTCTCTCTCTCTCTCTCTCACACACACGCACACACACACACACACACACACACACACACACAGTGAAATGCACTCTCATACACACACACGGAACCATTTGAAAATAAATTGCAAAATGTAGGACACTTCATTCCTATATTTCCTTCAGTGTCTCCTAAGAGCAAAGACATTCTCCTCTATAACTGTATCATCATATTCAGGGAATTTACCACTAAAACACTGATACAGTCACTTCATATAATATACAGTCTGAATTAAATATCTTCAATTATGCCAATAGTGGTAGATCCTCCCTTCCCTCAACTGGTGGGGGGAGTATGATGTAACCTGCAGCCCAGAAATACCTGAGTGACTAACCATGTACCTTATATGGACTACACATTGAACCACCAATCAATACCTGCCAAATACCCGAAGCCCTTGCCCTATATGAACCATGCATTAAGCCACCAATCAGCGTGCACTGAGTACACTAAGCCCCCATTCCTTCCCATTCCGCCCCTCCAAAGGAGTGCCCGCCTCTGCACGGCTTGCTGTCATCCCCTTGCGAGATAGCCTGGCAGGTCTCTTTCCCCTAATAAAGCCTGTAATCCTGGTTTTCGGCTCCGGACTGGTCTCACAAATAGTAACTTTATAACATTTTTGGAAGGAATGCAGGGGCATCAAAGATTTAATCTAAACTCATGCATTTGTGTTTAGTTGTCACATCTCCTTAGTTTCTTTTAATCTGTAAAAGTCTCCCTGCTTTTCTTTTCTGTTTTGCTTTTGCTTTCAAGGCCAGGATATATTTGAAGAGTCAAATCCAGCTATTTTGTGGAATGTCAAAAAACATAGAGTAATCTGGTTGCTTTCTCATTATTGGATTTACGTGAAACTATTTTGGCCCAAAGTAGTGATAATTTTAAATGCATCTGATCAAGAAGCACATATTTAACATTAGGGTTTTTCCCAATTGTTGATGCCTCATTTGAGACGGCATCTGCCATAATGATCCTCTGCAAAATTACAGTTTCTGCTTTATAATTAATAAGCAATCTGTGAAAAGTAATTCAATACTCTTTGCATATCCTATTCCACAGCAAAACTTATCACCTTGTTTAAACTTTCAGAGGTGATCTTGGTCTAACTACATAACCACATGGTCATTGGCATGTGGTTATTTTCCAATTCTTTCTGATTTCTATACTTATTTACTGCATAACCTGGTAATGAAGAATGCCCTCTATTCTTACTCAAACTCTTTGGTTTATTCTTATTATTAGCAATGTGTTATAATCCATTACCTTCATGAATATTTTAATGTGTAAATTATCACAAATTAGCAACTTCTTCAAGTTAAATTTGATGTCCATTAAAAAAAATTCTCAGAGGAAAGGTGGGGGTAGGTAGCTGGGTGGGAGATATTAGCCAAAAAATTTATATGCATAACCCATGGACACAGACAATAGTGTGGTGAAGGTGGGGCTCAGGAGGGAGGACTGGTGTGGAGTGGAGGGGTCAATGGGGGAAAAAACAGGAATATCTGTAATACTTTCAACAATAAAGATAAATTAGAAAAAAATATATACATACACAAAAATGCACAGAATATAAGGACATAGCCTGATACAGTTAACAAAGGAATCATATGTATACAACCAGTACCCCCCCCCAAAAAAAAATAGCATTACTTAACTACAGAAGCCCCCTCATATTTTCTGTTAATCAGTATTCTTCCACAAGGGTAACTTTTTTTTTTTTCACTCTGAACATCATTGATTTGCTTTCAGTTTTATATTTTACACTAGGGGCCCGGTGCACAAAAATTTGTGCACTCGGGAGGTCCCTCAGCCCTACCTGTGCCCTCTCACAGTCTGGGACCCCTCTGAGGATGTCCACCTGCTGGTGTGCCTGGTCAGCCTGGGTGAGGGGCTGATGGCTGTTTGCAGACTGGCCAAGACCCCCAGTGGAGACCCTCACCCCATTGGGGTGTGGCCAGCATGGGTGAGGGGCGTTTTCAGGCTTTCAGGCTGCCCACAGCTCCCATTGACCCAATGTCCCAGCAAGGCTGGCTGGAAGCAGGTCTCTGGGGTTCATTTATCTTCTATAATTGATACACTGTTCCTTTAAGCTGAAGTCTAGGCAGGTAAGGAAGCCTCCTGTTTGCTTCAGCTCTGTGGCTTCTATAATTGAGACAATGGTGCCTTAGTAGTCGCAGCCAGGACTGCTGTTTGCTTCAGCTCCAGGCTTCTATAATTGAGACAGTGTTGCAAATATGTTGTTGCCTGGAGCCCAGAGAAGCCGAGCCAGCCAGCAAACAGTTTTACTCCTGCTGGAACGGACGCTGCCTATTTACTCCAGCTCCATGACCGCTGGCCTCCATCTTGGCTGGGTTAATTTGCATACAGCCACTCTGATTGGCTGGTGGACGTGGCTTAGACGTCCCAAAGAAACGGTCAATTTCAATATTATGCTTTTATTAGATTAGATAAGTGCTATTGTACAAAATGTAATCTTATCTCTGACTTCTTTTGCTCAACATTACATTTTTGATTCATAATGGTTCCTGTAGGAGTTTATTCATTCTTATTGCTGTATTCTAGTATATAAACTTAAAACAAATTATTGACAAGTAAAATATTTACTTTGGGGTGTTATAAATAATGTTATGATCATTTTAATTAATGCCTTTTTAAAAAAGAGATATGAGTTCTGTTGGGTATATCTATCTATCTATCTATCTATCTATCTATCTATATCTATATCTAAACTAATGAAAGCGAAATAGTAAAATTAACCGTTTCTCCGAGACAGGGTAAGCCATGCCCACCAGCCAATCAGAGTGGCTGTATGCAAATTAGCCCAGGCAAGATGGCGGCAGGGAGCCTCGGAGAGAGCAGCGGGTGAATCATGGAAACCAGCGGGCAGCAGAGTGGGCTGGGCAGGTGGTGGCTGATGCCTTGCAGGGTCCAGGCGGAAAGGCCCCACACCCCAGCGCTGTGAGCTCCACTTTGGCTCCGAGCCGCTGGGGAAGGAGGCGCAGAGGACTTGGCCTACAGGGCGGAAAGGCCCCACACCCCAGCGGCTCTGAGCTCCATTTCGGCTCAGAGCCGCTGGGGAAGGAGGAGCGGAGGACTTGGCCTGCGGGGCGGAAAGGCCCCACACCCCAGCGGTTCTGAGCTCCATTTCGGCTCAGAGCCGCTGAGCTCAGAGCCGCTGGGGAAGGAGGCACACGTGAGGACTTGGCCTGCGGGGTAGAAAGGCCCCCCTCTCCCTGCCACTTGGCTGGTGCTGCTCCCGCTTGGGAAGGAGGCGCCAGGGACCTGGCCTAGGGGGGAGGACAGTTGTGAGGGACCCAGGCCTGAAGGGGAGGATAGTTGGGGGGAACCAGGCTTGCCTGGGTGGAAAGTTGGGGTGACCAGGCTGGCAGAGGAGGGCTGTTGGTGGCAATCCAGGCCTGCAGGGGAGGCCAGTTGGGGGGTACCCAGGCCTGTAGGTGAGGGCAGTTGGAATG